>PVKA01041353.1:0-18142 GCA_004027165.1 Ctenomys sociabilis | reverse complement strand
CATGTCTTCTTTAAAGTTAGTTATTAATTCTTTTTCTGCTGTGTTTCTTCCAAGTTGGATTTCCTCTGTATATTTCTGGACTTGTTTCCGTATTTCAGATCGTATGACTTCAAAAAGCTCTTTTTTGATTTCAGAACTTATTTCTGCTTTGAGTTCCTCATGATTTTTCTGTTGTTGTTTCTTTGCTTCAGATGCTGCCAACTTATTAATACTGTATCTTTCTTTTTGTTAAAGAAAGTTACTGGAGTAATGGTTCATATAGACACATATTAAAATCTCATTGTTAATTATTTAATGTTAAAGAGCAGAATTACCCCATAAATTTACTCAGAACATAAATTAAAGAGTTTACTTTAAAATTTTATCGAAATACTTTTTAAAAAAGTAATCAACGTGTCATTAATAGGTTTCTTTTGTTTGTTAACATGGACACTCCCAGAATTGAGAGTTGTGAGAAGTTTATAAGAATAAAATAGGGCCTGCCAAATAGCTCAGTGGATTCAAGTGCCTGCATATGCAGATGCAGGCACCAGGGTTCAATCCCAGTGTGCATGCTGGTCCCACCCCCAGGGCTTGCTCAGATGGTGATTGAGACTGGGCATGGTGGCACGCACCTGTAATCCAGTGCTTGGGAGGCTGGAAACAGAGGAGGATCACTATGAGTCTGATCTGTGTGGTGAGACCCTGTATTAAATACATTAAAAAAAAACTAATAACAACAACAAAAGGTAATAAAGTAATGGCTGATTAACAGTTTTCCAAAGTAATCAGTAATGTGGTACAGATTTTTTTTTGGTGGGTTGCGTCCAGGGCATTACACCTGCTAGGCAAGTGCTATAACCTTGTTTCATGCTCAGGCCCTTTGAATTTTAATTTGAAGGAAGACCTTGCTTGCTGAGTTGCCCAGGCTGGTGTTGAATTTTCAGTCTTCCTGCCTTAGCCTCCCAAGTATCTGGAAGAAAGCTGGTCGTTTGAGAGTGGAACTTAAGGACTGATACTTATGTCTGTGTGACTTTTGTCATTTAGCTTCAGAGAGGAGTGAGCTGACTAGTGGACACCAGATGAATTAGGGAAGACTAGATTCCTTTGCATTGAGGTTACTCTGCTCATTTGGAGCTAATCATTTGTCATCCTGAAAGAAACCAAACATAATTCCTAGTAAAAGAAACATTTGACTAGTGTTTCTAAGTCATTATCAGGTCCTTTGATGGCCAAGGATATAGTTCAGCTGCCCAGCGCCTGCCTTATAAACAGGAAGTCCTGAGTTCAATTTTTGACACCCCTCCCCCCTAAAAAGACCTTTGACAAGATTGCAGAAAAGGCTAATTTATACTCTGAGCCCCTTTTTCTTCTTAAAATTCTGTCATTTGGGCACTGTTTGTTCATGGTACTTAGGGGGCTTAGTTCTCTTTACTGGTCCAGGGACTTCATCCTAACCATATTGTGCAGTTCTTTGAAGAGCTGGTTGTACATAATTGTCCTTTTGCCTAAGCAATTCATAAACTGCTTAGAGAATGGTAGAATGAGTGTGCATTGAGGTTACTCTGTGATAGGTTATGATAAGTTGCTTTATTCAGGGCTTACTTTCTTCTCCTATAGAATAATGTATAAACCAAATTGACTTATTCATTTTTTGAGCAGGAGGTTTTTTTAAAAATGCAGATAGTGGGCTGGGTGTGGTGGCGCATGCCTGTAATTCCAGCACTCGGGAGGCTAAGGCAGGAGGATTGTGTGAGTTCGAGACCAGCCTGAGCTATAAAGTGAGCTTAACGCCAGCCTGAACTGCATAGTGAGACCCTGTCTCAAAAGACAAAAAAAACAACAAAAAACCCCAAAAACCCTCCAAAAATGCAGGTTACTACGTATTATTTCAATCTTTCAATGTATGAATGCAAATATCCTGAAGAGCAGACTGTTGGTACTTTTAATAGCTTTACTGTTGAATTTTTTGGGAACTGATGCTGGTTTCATGATAGGCCACATAGGATAACATATTCTATTTTGAACTTTTTTTCTTCAGTTTTTCTTCATTTGGTACGGTCTCACTATGTATTTGGTACAGGGTCTCACTACACAGCTTGGACTTGTAGTGATCCTCCTGTTTTCAGCCTCCCCAGCGCAGGCATTACAGGCATGTTCGACCATGCCTAGACTCAGTTGCTGGCTCAGCGGGACCTGGGGGCAGGGCTGATGTAGGACTAGGAATTGAACCCTGGTCCCTACACTTGCCAAAGCAAATGTTTAGTCCCCTGAGCTATCTCGCTGGCTCTTCTATTTTGAAATGTTATTTCCTGTCAGGCCTAGCTGTCTACATGGTACACCTGTTTTTTTTTTTGTTGTTGTTGTTGTTTGTTTGTTAGAGGGTCTTATTATGCAGTTCAGACTTGCAGTGATCCTCCTGTCTCAGCCATGTGCCTGGGGTTCTGGGGCCTACACGAAGTACCAGGGATTGAATCCGGTCCTTGTGCTTGCCAGGCAGATGCTTATGCAGTGGAGCTGTCTCACCAGCCCAGTACATTTGTATTTTAAACTTTACGTGTTCTTCCATTAAGCCACAGAACATTGTTTTCACAGTAGACATTTATTAAGTAGTTGCAAAATGGCTGGGGAGATAGCTCAGGGGTCTAAGCTCCTGCCTTGCAGAAACAAGGACCTGAGTTCAATACCGCAGGTAGTACTGGTCCTGGCACTCTGGCATGCCACAGAGACTGGGCATGGTGGCGCACAGCTCTAATCCCAGTGCTGGGGAGGCTGAGACATGAGGGTCACTATAGAGCTGCATGTCTGAAGTGTACAGTGAAACTTTATATCTATGAAAAAAAAAAGTAGTTACAAAATAGCAGAAAAATGTGCTTGAAAATTCTAAAGTCTGTGCACAGAATTTATTGATTTAATGAATCTGCCTGTACATTTGTCATGTAAAGTTTTTTGTTTTCCCTTTTTTCCCCATTACTGGGGATTAAACTCAGATTTTGCATTGAGCTATGTCCCCAGCCCTTTTTAACATTATGCACAGTATTTTTTTTGTTGTTGTTTTTTGTTTTGGAACTGGGGATTGAATTCAGGCCCTTGCGCTTGCCAGGGAAGTGCTTATTCCATTGAGCCATCTCCCTGGCCCCCTTTTTAACATTTTGAACTAGGACTTGCTGAGTTGCCCAGGTTGGAACTGAACTTCTGACCTTGTTTGAGTCTCCCACGGTGCTGGCGTTATGCCTGGCCAACCAGTATTATGTTTTATTGCAGAAAATTTTGATGACAAAACAGCTTTTGACTTGAATTATTTTACAACATGATTTTTTTCCCATTTGCTTTTTAAATCTAGGTGTATTGAGGTTTAGTACATATATAACTCATATTCTCCTTTGACATGTGAAGGTCTGTAATCCTCACAGTGAAATGCCTGCTGAGCCTTTTGTAGTCAACTCACTCTTTAATATCCAGCCTTTGGCAGTCACTGATTTTTTTTCTTCCTCTATATGGAATCTACATGAAACCATATGGTATGTAGCCTTTTGTGTTTGATTCTTTTCACTTCATGTAATGTATTTAAAAATTAGTAATAAAAGCTGGTTATGGTGGCACCTGCCTGTAATCCCCTCAGTCTGGGAGATAGAGGCAGGAGAAGCTCACATGAAAGTTTGAGCTCAGCCTGGGTAATTTAGTAATTTAGAGAGACCCTTCATTTTCTTTTTTCTTTTCTTTTCTCTTTTTTCTTTCTTTCATGCTGGGTTCAACCTCTGATACAAAAAAACCCCAAATTATTAAATAAGTAGTTCATTTGCCCCTTTATTTTGTGGTATTAGAGATTTAACCACTTACAAAGGCAAGAATGCTATCATGAGTTTTGTCCCCAGGTGTTATTTATTTATAAAGTAAATTTAATAAACATTCAGTGCTTTTTACTTTTTGAGACAGGATTTCACTAATTAGGCCTGTGCACCTTTGCATCCTCATGCCTTATCCTCCAGGGTAGCTGGGATTTACAGGCATTCATTTGTATTTTTTTTTTTTTTTTTTGGCCATACTGGGGATTGAACTCAGGGCCTTGCGCTTCCCAGGCAAGCACTTACTCTACTGAGCTATGTCTCTAGCCCTGGCATTCATTTGTCATTGAACTTTGCAAGTTCATTTCTTTTTATTGCTACGTGGCAATCCAATGCATAGGATAATTACAATTTGTTTATCCATTCATTGGCTCTGGGCTTGTTTCTAGTTTTAGGCAGTGATGAATACAGGTATAAGCTTTTGCATACAGGGGTTGGTGGGATGTACATATTGTTATATCTTTGGTAAATTGATGAGGATAGCACTTTTCACCATTGCACCCTAGGCATAGAGGCAGAACTTGACTGTGGCTGATCTGGGCCTTGGCAGAGCACTTTGTGAGCTCTTCAAATGTGAGTTTATGGAAGGTTTATAAGGAGTTGTTGCAAAGAAGACTGATAAGAGTTGCTGAAGTTTATTGACATTGTCATAAAAAATTTTTAGAATTGATAAATTAATTCAACAAAGTTATAGGATAGGATACACAATCAATTTACAATAATTATTGCATGGTCAAGCAATGGCCGTGACTCATCCACATGGCTAACACTGACAAAGGATCTACAAAGTGCGGTACAGGGTTTTGGGATAAGTCCTGAGGGGACTTGACTGATCTTGTCAGATACAAAAGTTACATTTCTTGTTATATAGGTCTTGCTTTTTCTTGGTCTTAAACATTCAGCAGAAAAATTGTAGAAACAAGGTATGAAAAGTGAAGCCATATTAATATGCTGAACTGTGGAAGGCCCAAGTCAACAGCTTCAGACATTGCCAGTCCTATGGATAACCCACTGCTATTGTGGACTGCTGGACTATATTGGAATATTTTGCTGAATTCATGCACCTACGTTATTTGGATGTCAATAGAATACCCATCTCTGACAAAAACCAAACAAAAAAAGGAGATATAAATGAAGGACCATTTTGTATTTGTATATACAAAATAGGATAGATATATAGCTACTTTCTCATAATTCAATGAGAAGAAAGATTTGTACTAATAGTGTTTGGACATGATATCATGTCTGCAACTTGTGCTATGAGTGACTACTACAAAGACAACAATATGCAATGTATTAAGTATTGTAACTCTCCTACCAACCTGTTTTGAAACTGTTTCATTGCAATTTTTTTCTTAATAAAATTAATTAAAAAAGAGGGTTATACTAGTATAAGATCTTGATGATTCTGTATGTATGTGAAACAGTAAAAACACATTTCAGATAAAAAACAGTAATTATTGCATATTTGTATATATTAACAGCAACTGTGTGGAAAAAAAAAAGGGAAAAAAAATCTCAGGTGCACTCCTTGGGAGCATTTGGGAAGCTGAGGTAGGAAGATTGCTATGAGTTTAAAGCCAGCCTGGAGAGCTGGCAAGATAGCACAGCAGACTAAGCGCTTGCTTAGGTAAACATGGACACTAGGGTTTGATCCTTTGTACCGCATGTATTTCTGGCCTCACCCTTAGGCACGCTGAGTCAGTGATGGATTCTGGACATGGTGGCACATGCCTGTAATCCCAGCACTAGGGAGGCAGAAAACAGGAGGATCACTACAGATCCAAGTTATGTAGTGAGACCCTGCACCAAAAAAAAAATGCTAATGTGGGCTAGATAGTGAGACCCTGTCTCAAAAAACTAAAGCAAACCAAGAAAACAATTCCATTTATAATAGCATAAAAAAGAACAAAATGCTTAGGATTAGCTATAAGCAAGGAGGTGAAAGGTCCATTCGTATACTAAAAACTATAAGACTTAAGAATGTAATTGAAGATGCAAATAAATGCAAAGATCTGTGTTCATGGATTGAAAGAATTAATACTATTAAAATGTCCAGCTGGTCATAGTGGCACACCTGTTATCCTAGCACCTGGGAGGTTGAGGCAGGAGGATTACTTAAGAGTTCATGGCCATCCTGAATCACATAGCAAAACCCTGTCTCAGAAAAACCGAAAAGTCATACTTCTTAAATCTATTTACCGACTTAGTATAAACATCAAAATTCCAGCAACATTTTTCACAGAATCAGAAAAAATTCTATGATATCCGTAGAACTAGAAAAGATTCCAAATAACTGAAGCAGTCTTAAGAACAAAATCAGAAATAACTAGCTTCTGATTTGAAATTGCACTACAAAGCTGTAGTAATCACAGCAATATGATACTGGCATAAAACATAAATCAAAGCTGGGCGTGGTGGCGCACGCCTGTAATCCCAGCACTGGGGAGGCTGAGGCAGGAGGATTGTTGTGAGTTCGAGACCAGCCTGAGCTACAAAGTGAGCTTAAGGACAGCCTGAACTGCATAGTGAGACCCTGTCTCAAAAAGACAAAAAAAACAAAAAAAACAAAAAAAAAAAAACAAAAAACATAAATCACTGAAACAGAATGGAAATCCCAGAAATCTATTTGTCTTTATTATATAGGCAATGGATAATACACATTGGGAGAATAGTAATGATATTGGAAAGCTATGTGCGCATGCAAGATAATGACATTGAATTCTTACATCAAATTCAGAAATGAAATGGATTGAAGATTTAGTAAATTTAAGTCCTAAGACTATGAAAGTCCTAATAGGAAACCTAGGGGAAAAGCTCCTTCATCTTAGTCTTGGCACTGATTCTTTTTTTTTTTTTTATATGACATAAAATGCACAAGAAATGGAAGTAAGGATAAACAGTGATAACTATATCAAACTGAACAGTTCTGCACAGCAGAAGAAATAGAATGGGAAGTCTGTGGAATGGAGGACCATATTTATAAGCCATATATCTAATACGGGGTTTATGTGCAATATGTATAATGAACATTAAATTAATTGCAAAAAAAAAAAAAAAAAAAACCCAAATGACTAAATCAAAAAATGGGCAAAGGACCTGAGTAGATATTTTTTCAAAGAAGACATACAAGTGAGCTATAAGTATATGAAAAGGAGTTCAAAATAGCTAGTTATTAGAGAAATGCATATAAAAGGTATAGTGAAGTCAGGTATTACAGTGTATGGGTTTAATCCCAGGATTTAGGAAGCTGAAGCTTAGAATTATAAGTTTAGTGCTAGCTTGGACATAGGGAATCCAAGGCTTACATGGACTGTGGAGTGAGAACTTGTCTCAAAAGAAAAAAAAAAAAAGCTCACTGTTAGTGTGAATCCGTGATCCCAGCAATTAGGAGATTGAGGCAGAAAGATTGCCATCAGTTTAAGGCCAGGCTGAGGTACATGGTGAGTTCAAGACAAGTCTAAACTACATAGAGAGCCCTTGTCTCAAAACAACAAACACTCAAAAAACTAGAACCAGAAAACAGATGACCCCCTAAAGTACAATGAAATACCATCTCACATCCATTACCCTTGGGGCGTTGTTGTGGCTTACCATAATCTAGTCCACACTTTTCTAATGAAATTATGTACTTTAGCATAATGGTAGCTGGCTGTCCATCTCATAATGGTAGCTGTGCCCAAGGGATACAGAAAATAGTATTTGTGTTCACCTACTTGGTATGATGAGTGGCAAGGTGTGTACACCTGTGCGAAAGTTTCAAATGTAGTTTTTATTTACCCACATAAAGCTCTGTTTATTGTGTATGTGTCCCTGAGCATCACGGGGTAAGATACAACCTACCATTTTTCTGTTCTGCAAATATCTGATTTGCTGTAATGGAATCCAGGTATGGCTCACGGTAGCTATGCCTGGAGAAAACAGGAACCCATCTGTGTGTCCCCTTACTTGGCAGATGAAGGGTAAGGTGTGTACAGGAGCTTCAACCTGCAGCAGCAGGTGAGTTTTACCCATGAAACTCGTGACATGCTCATTGTTGAATTTCTTGCATTTAAGATTTTATTTATTTATTTATTGTCTTTTTGAAACAGGTCTCACTATGCAGTTCAGGCTGGCCTTAAGCTCACTTTGTAGCTCAGGCTGGTCTCGAACTCACAACAATCCTCCTGCCTCAGCCTCCCGAGTGCTGGGATTACAGGCATGCGCTACCATGCCCGGCACTTAAGATTTATTTTTAAAAATATTTTCTTTAGATTTTTGTTGTGAAAGTAGTCCAATACAGTGGCAGACTGGAGCCACTGTAGCTTTAAGCAGTATAGTGTCAAAAAAAGTCTTCAAAACATGGTATAAAAGTATATGTCTTGGCTGGGAATATCAGTGGCTTAAGCATCTGCCTTGCAAGTGCAAGTCCTGAATTTGATCCTCACAAACAAATAAACAAAAGTATATACCCTGTTAGATGTGAAGACATACTTCCAATTTAGTAATTTATCCTGGAACTCATCCACCAGATCGTCTTATAATAATGAATGATATGCTGTTGTGAACAGACTTGTTGCTTTCATTTCCTAAACTAATTGGAATATGATACTAGATAGTTCATCAGTTTCCAGTTGATGTTACATTTGCTAATAGAACAGAAATTGGCCAGTGCAAGAACTGTACTCAAGAACAAGCAAAAATTTCCAATAAAACGTTGCAAATTTAAAATAGAGAATTGTATAATACAGTCTTTGGATTTCAAAGAGACAACATTGACCTTGCATATGGCAAAGAAAAACACTGGTGCTGCTGGAATCAACATTGCACCATGGGGGTTAGGGAGATGGCTCAGTGAAATAAGTGCTTCCCTGGCAAGCACAAGGTCCTGAGTTCAATCCCCAGTTCCGCCATAAAAATAAAAAAAACAGTGTACCATGATGGAATATTGATAAGGAAACCTTCCCAACAATGAAGACAGAGATTGATTGATATCTTGTGTCTCTCTCTGTGTCTCTCTCCTCCCTCCCTCTCCCCCTCTCTCTCTCCCTTCCCCTCCCTGTCTCTGTCTGTGCCTCTCTGAAGTGTATATAGTACAAGTTCTAGAGGGTCTCACTACACAGATCAGACTTGTAGTGATCTTAACTGTTTTTCAGTCTCCCAAGTGCTGGAATTATAGGCGCGTGTGTGAGTGTGTGCGCCACCATGCCTAGTCTCAATCACCATCTCAGTGCAGGGGGTGGGGGTGGGGGCAGGATTGAACCCCTGGCCACTGCATCTGACTAAGCAGGCACTTTAATCTGCTGAGCTATTTGGCTGGCCCTTATTTATTATTTTTTTAATTTTATTTTATGTAACTTTCTGTAAACCAAAGTGGAACAGATTTTGATGAGTTATATAGCAATTATGATATAATTTAAAGCACAAAGTGTTGGCCAGTGGTTGTGTTTTGCTCTATCCTAAATGTGTAGCATAGTTTCTTAGTTTATGAAGAAAATAATAAATGCTTATTGAAGAAATTTCGGAGAAAATAGAAAGTGCTTAATGGAGAAATCTTAGAGAATTGGAACTGGAACTCATAAAGAGATCATTTACAACAGAAGAAGAACACAATGTTTCTGCCCAGGGAACTATGCAAAAGTCTGAAACACTGGTGAGTTCACAGGTAGACAAGTAGGTGGAGCATCAAAAGACTTATGACCAAAACAAACAAACAAACAAAAAAACCTATGACAACAGGAAAGCTAAATACATGGATGTCAACTTTGATCTTTTTTAAAGGACAGAAAAAAATCACGTGCTCAGTCTAAATGATAATTTATGCATTGAACATGCAGTTTTCATGTGTGAAGATTGCCTTGGGTGTGACAGTTGAAGCAGAGATTATTTCTATGTAAGAGTTCTGTTTGTATTTACATTGTAGTTCACGTAGATGTTTATGATATTTTGAAGGTTTTGTAAAAAAGTACACAGCTAATGTGAAAATGTTGATGTCTATTCTCAGCACTCATTACATATTTGATTTTTATTTTACTGATGTCTTACTTTCCTGCCAAGTGCACACTGTATAACATAGTAAGGAGATCCTGACAAAATAGCAAGACCAGCAAGATGTCAAGCATGTTCTACAAAAAAGATAGGAAAGCTAAAGCACATGTGCTGACATTGTGAGATTTGTGTATACAGCAGCAGTTGTCTTGTGTGAAGACTGCCTTAAGTATAGTAATTAGAGGTTATATTGTAGAGTTCTACTGTTTTTATTGTAGTTCATATCAGAATTTATTGGAATGTGAATTTATATGATCAGATGTATTAATACTGTATGTAGTTCATATAGATTTTAGACTTTGAATACCAAAAGACAGCTGATGTTGAAAAGTTTTTTTTTTTTTTTTAAATGTATTTAGTACAGTGTCTGCAGGGTCTCATTACATAGATTGGATTTGTAGTAGTGAGTCTCCCGAGTGCTAGGATTACAGGTGCATGCCAGTCTCAATTGAAGTCTCAGTGCACCCCAGGGGTGGGGCCCACATGGTGGGCCTTGTAGTGAACCCCCCCCCACCTCTGCGCCATGCCTAAGCAGGCGCTTTAATCCACTGAACTATCTGGCTGGCCCTAAAGTTGAAAATTTTGATGATTTTTAAAATAATAAATACTAAACATTCAATGCTTTATTTATTTTTTTGTGGAATCAGGGATTGAACTCAGGCCCTTGCACTTGCCAGGGAAGTATTTATTCCACTGAGCCATCTTCCTGGCCCTCAATGCTTTTTTTCTCCATGAAATATTCACTGCTTAAAATGATAAAACTTTTAATATTAATAATTTGACAGTAAAAATACTTCTGAATAGATGTGTTGTACACTTTTCAGTGTGCTCCTTTAACAGAAAATTGCTGCTATGCCTCATTAAGATGTCTATAAAGACAAGAGACAAGTGTTGAACAAAATGTGGTGCAAAGGGAATCCTTGTATGTGATGAAAGTGTGACCTAGTATACCCATTAGGAAAAGCAGTATAGAGTTTTTAAAATTTAAAAATCAGCCTTGTGATCAAGCAGTCTCACCTCTGGTTATGTGTTCTACTTCTGGATATTATATAGATCTACTAAATGATAAGGTATCTCAGAGTGTTCTGCATTCTCAGGTCATTTCAGCATTATTCACAGTAGTCAACATATGGAAAGCAACGAATGTTCCATCATGGATGAATGGATATATACAAAGCACTATTCAGCCTCAAAAAGAAGCCCTGCTGTTTGGGACAGTAGGAGTGAACCTTGAGAACATTATGCTAAGCTAAGTAAAGCAGACACAGAAAGACATATTATATGGTGGCACTTGAGACTGGAATCTAGAAAGTCAGATTCACAGAAGCCTGAGTGGTTTTCACCTTATCGTGTTGGGTGGGGAGCTGTTGGTCAAAGGACACAAACACTGGATGATCCTGTTCTGGATGAACCCTGTCATGACTGTAGGATTGCAGTAATGATAACGAATACTTGATCCTGTTCCCTCATCCTATAACTGTGTGAAGTTTGGGATAGTCGTTTACAGTCTATATTCTCATATTTTTTTCAAGACAGGGTCTTGCAGTGTATGTAGGCTGTCCTTTGAATGTGGGGGTTTTAGGTCTGGCTGTCTTTTTTATTTTGTAATGAATAATTAAAAACTGGATTTCCAAAGTACCAAGAATTTATTTTTTACACTAAACCTTGCAGTACTGTCCAGGCTAGTCTCAAACTGTTGGCTGAAACATCAAGTAGTTTTCCTCCTTTTAAGCCCATGGAATACGCAGGTACGAATCACTTTGCTTGGCAGAAGATTTTTGAGAAGTTGATGAAAAGTGCTCTGATTAGATCAGATTGGTTTTATTTACTTATTTTTGAAGGAAGGAAAGGTTTATTTAGCTCATAGTTACTGGAGGTTAAAGTTCGTATTTAGCTGGCTCCAAGGCATCATGGCACATAGCAGAAAGCAACCGTTCATGGCGGCGGCAAAGAGCAAGAGCCCGAGCCCAGATTGGTGTATTGTTAACTGATATTTTTTTGTGCATAAAATGACAAAATTTGTAAGCTGATTTATCACCAGTTAGCTGAGGGTTCTTTTGCTGTCTCACCCCTTAGTGCTACACCTTCTGTTGGCTTCTAGCACTGTGAGTGATGCAGCTCCTTGGTAGCTTTCTGGGGTACTTTAGTAGTTCCTGCCTCTTGTCCAAGGCCTCTGGTGATGTTATGCTGCTGTTTGGAGCTCTCTGGTACTGATTGCCCCAGCGTGGTGTATTAGCACTTCAGAGCACCCTGCTCAGTCTGTTGCACCTGTAATGGAAAGCAACTGGGGTTTGTCACCCCAGGCTGTCCTGAGAGGCTGGCAGTAAGATCCCCTCTGGCTACTGGATGGGCCTCAGAGGGTTTAGTATATTTTTCTGTCTCTAAGTCAGGTCTTCTTTGATCTCTGCTCTTAATTTTGTTCCTCTATCTTCCTCAAAGTAATGACTGTCTTTATTTTTATTTTTAGCCATCAGTTTATTATAAGCCTATTTAATACAAAGGGTTTTTTTTTTTGTTGTTGTTGTTTTGGTGGAACCCGGGTTTGAGCTCAGGCCCTTGCGCTTGCCAGGAAAGTGCTTATTCCACTGAGCCATCTCCTCAGCTCCTTTACAAAGATTTTTTAAAGCTGGGTGGTGGCACATGCCTGTGCATGCAGTGCTATGAAAGGCTGAGGGAGGAGGATTGTAGGCTTGAGCCCACCCTGGGCAGTTCAGTAACTCAGGGAGACCTTGTCTCACTCAAAATTACAACTACAAAAACGATTACAGATATAGTCAGTGCAAAGGCTTTGGGTTAAATTCATAGACATGGAATTATTTTCACCATTTAAGTTTTTTGTTTTAACCATTTTAAAGTGGAAAATCCATTGACTTTTACAACATTGTCAGAGTTGACTGTTGCCAAGACTAATTCCAGAACATTTTCAAAATTGCAGTGAGAGTTCTGACCCATTTCTCCCTGCCTAGCATTCCTTGCAGTCACTAATCTGTTCTCTAGAAATTTGCTTCCTTTTTTTAAATTCCATTTTCATATAGTTGACACAGGGTCTCACTACAAAGCTGGGACACCATAGTGATCTTTCTGTTTTCAGCCTCCCCAGCACTGGGATTACAGGTATGCACCACAATGCTTGGACTTGGTCACTGGCTCAGCGTGCCCTGGGGATGGGGCTGGCGCAGCATGCAGGACAGGAAATCAAACCCAGGTCCTTGCACTTGCCAAAGTTAGTCCACTGAACTATCCCGCCAGCCCAAATTTATTTTTTTGTGGACATTTCACATAAATGAAATTGTGCCTTTTGCCTGGCTTCTTCCATGTAACATGATGTTTTTATGTTGCAACCTGTGTCTGTCTTATATTATAGCTGGATACTCCATTCTGTGGGTTTAACACGTTTTAGGTGTATCAGCTAATGACATCTGGGTTGTTTTCAGCTTTTAACCTGATAACTAATGGCTGCTCTAAACATACCTGTATGAGGACTTGGACCTGGTGGCCGAGAGTAACTCCCAGATCTACCATTGGGCGCAGAACTCAGGAACAGACAGCAAGTGAGGCCGCCAGACCTACATGCGCTACCAGACACTGGAGCTGGAGAAGAAATTTCACTACAACCGCTACCTGACCCAGCAGAGGCACATTGAAATCGTACACACCATGTGCCTGACTGAGAGACATTTGGTTCCAGAACCTGCACATGAAGTGGAAAAAGGAAAACAAGGCCTCCTGTCCAGGGAATGGCTGAGCAGGCCAGGGTGGAGGCAGAGGAGAAAGCGGAGGAGTAAAGTCAGAGGAAGAGAGGGGAGAGAGGAGCCACACAGCTCTGGGAACTGAACCTGGAAACTTGAGTCAAACGGGGAAAAAACTAAATAAAAGCAGTTAAAAAAACAACATATCTGTATGAGATTTTGTGCAAATATCAACTTTTAATTTTCTTTGGTTTGGAGAACTACTGGGTTCTGTGATAATGTAGGGTAGATAGCCTTTTGAGAGACTTATAAGCTGTTTTCCACCATAATTATACTACTGTTGTCAGTAGTTTATGAGGTCTTTGGTTTCTCCACACCCTGGACAACACTTATACTCAAAACAGCTGATAATCAACCTGATAGTATGTCATTTTGGTGTATTTGTGTTTTCCTACTGACGTTAATGTTGGATATCTTTTTTTTTTGTGCTTACTGGCTATCTTCATTTCATTGGAGATATGTCTGTTCAAGTTCTTTTTTCACTTTTTAATTGTCTTCATCTTGTTTTTTTTTTGAGATCTCTGTGTAGTTCAGGCTAGCTTTTTTATTTGGTTGTTTAAAAATAATATTTTGGGTATAAATCTGCTTATGCAATTTATGATTTTAAATATTTTTCCCACTCTATGATAATTTCATTTTCTTTATAGTGTCCTTATGTTCAGAATTTTTACTTGTGGTAAAGTCCAAATATATATATTTTTAGTTACTTTTTCTTTTCATATCATTTAAGAAACAGTGCTTAAACTAGCCATGAACAGTTATTCCTATGTTTGCTTTTAAGAATTTCATAATTTTGGGCCAGGAAGATGGCTCAGTGGAATAAGCGCTTCCCTAGCAAGTACAAGGGCCTGAGTTCAATCCCCAGTTCCAAAAAAAAAAGAATTTTATAATTTTACCTATAGACAGTACATTGCCTTTTGCATTTGTCTTTTTTTCACTTAGTGTGATAGTCTTTATCCTTGGGGTAGGATGTATCAGTACATTATTCCTTTTTATGGTTGAAGAATATTCTATTGTATAATATTCTAATGTATTTCATTTGGATCTTTGATTTATTTCTAGTTAATTTTTTTATGTGGTATATGCATGCATGTCCAGTTATCCCAGCACTACCTGGGCAAAAGACTTTTTCCTTTCTCATTCTCTCCTTCACAGTTCTCCTTCCCTTCTTCCTTCCTTCCTTCCTTCCTTCCTGCCTTCCTGCCTTCTTGGTTGGGGGGTCTCACTATGTAGTTCAGGTTGGCCTTGAACTTAAGATGTATCCCAAGCTTGTCTGCAATTCGCTGTGCTCCTCCTGCCTCAACTTCCTGAGTGTTGGATTACTGGGGGGTTCTACCATGCCTAGCTGAGTTTATTTTTGAGTACTCAATTCTGTCAGTGCCTGTCCTGATGACAATAACACACTACTTTGTTATTGCTGTGTTGGCGACTGAACTGAGGGCCTGCATAGCATCTGCTGGACAAATGCTTTGCTAGTGAGTTACACCACCAAATCTCAAACTAATTTGGTTATACAGTAGTATTTGTGTGTGTGTGTGTGTGTGTGTGTGTATTGGACTCACAGTGATCTGCCTGTGTTCAGCCTTCCAAGAGCTGAGATTGTAGGCATGTGCCACCATGCCCAGTCTCAATCACCATCTTAGTGCACTCCAGGGGCGGGGCCAACACAGCATGCCAGGGATCAAGCCCCAGCCCCTGAGCTCTGCCTAAGCAGGCACTTTTAGTTCACTGAGCTATCTGGCTGACCCTAGTCTTTTTACAATAAGTGTTTATTTTCTGATTTCATTATTCCTCTTCAGGATTGTTTAGGCTGTTCTTGAAATACCATGTGAAATTTTGGATCAGCGTATCCTTTTCTGAAGAATAATTAGCTGTTTGATAAATTTGATAAAGGATTGCATTGAATTTATAGATCAGTTTGGGGAATATTGTTCTTGAAACAGTATTAAGTCTTCCAGTCCATCAAGTGATTTGTTTCTTAATTTTCCCAGTCTTTAATGTCTTTTATAATGTTGTGTAGTTTTGAGTGTACAAGTTTTATTTCTTCTTAATTAAATCTATTTGTGAATATTTTATTTTTCCAAATGCTATTAAAAATGTCAACTTCATATTCCTCATTGTCTTCTCCTTGTCCTTTTCTTCCTCTTTGTGTGTCTGTGAGCTTGTGTGCATATGCATGCATGCGTGTGTGTGGTGCTAGAGAGTTAACCTATGCCCTTGTGCATCCAGTTTCAAAATATTTTATTAAAATATTTTGCATCTCTATTTAGAAAGGGCCTGAGTTCAGTACTCCCATTCCACCAAAAAACAAACCCCCCAAAACAAAACAAAAAAAACTCAGGTAGCTATGGAAAATTATTTTATAGCCAAACAAAGCTATTGCTTAGTATTAGGCCCATTTAAGGAATTTACACACCTCTGCCACAGGCAATATTTCAAACAAAATTTTGTATCTTTATTTGAAACATTGACAAGTGAAAGAAATAGGATATCAAAAATATTTTATATCAATTAAGAGATAATATTTGATTTTATTTTACTTTTTTTTTTGTATTTAGGACAGGGTGTACAGGGTCTCACCGAGTAGATTGGGCTATAGTGATCTGCCTGTTTACAGCCTCCCAAGTGCTGAGATTACAGGTGTGCACCACCACGCCCAGTCTCAATTCCCCTTTCAGCACTCTCTGGGGGCAAGGCCGGCACAGCAGGCCCACGGATCTAACTGCCCTGCGGCTGCCTAAACAGGTGCTTTAATCTTCTGAGCTGTTTGGCTGGCCCTAGAGATAATATAAAAGGAGCATTCTAGGAAAATTGAGCAAAGAAATAATGATTAAGGTGACGTGTCTGTGAGGGTGAGTGGGTCAATGAAGTGGAATTGCTTGGTGTTGCAGTGTCCAGCTGGGAGCCGAGACAGAAAAGGGGATCAGTCAGTCAGTTGATGTCTGACGTATCTCTCCAGTCACAGGCATGCTGCCCTGCACAGAGTATTAAATGGTGGATTTTCCTGGTTCCTGGCCTTTGGACTTGGGCTGAGCCACACTGCAGTGCCCGGGGTTTCTAGTGTGTGATGTGCTGCTGTGGAGCCTTTAAGCTCCTGACTGTTGTGTGGCCCAGTTCCCCTCACAAGTCTTCTCCAGTATCTTCAGATCTCCATACATACTTCTCTTGGTTCCCTCTAGAAAACTGAGCTTGTAGGTACACTGAAAGTTAACATGGAATGGGAATTAGGCAGAATCTCCACGTATTTCTCTACAATATACTCTTAATTCCAGAGAAATAAATAATGATTGCAGATGCATCTGTAGTCAGTGGCCACAATGTGTGTCATCAGTAGTGGGACAGACCTAAGTTGTACTAGGAAGCAGGAGAGTAACACAGTGGCATTTTCTTGACAGTCTCACCACAATATGATCTGAATCTCTTCCTAAGTAAACACTGACACTGAAGGAAACTCTCAATAAAGAACTGCTTGTAATCATTAAGAATTTCATCATCTTGAAAACCAAAGCAAAATGAGAAAGTGAAAAACTGTTTCAGCTTGAAGGAAACTAAAGGTTTAAGACAAGTAGGAATTAAATTCTTCATCAATAAACAGTGGTTTTGGGAAACGTGGCAAACTTTGAACAATCTGAGGATTAGATAGTGGAAACTTAGTGACACCTTGTCTGATAATTTAAAAAAGGGGTGGTGAATATAGCTTAGCTCAGTGATAGAGCATTGTTAAATAGGTGAATAAGCCCACAGAGCACATTCAGCCAGAAATGCTAAGCACATGTTCTTGGGTACGGTTCTTTGGTTGGCAGCACTTGGCAAATATCACACACTGTTGTCGAGAGAATTGCAGAGTACTCATTTGTCTCTACTGGGAGATAACGTTATTGACTCCATTTATGTTTTTAGGGAGCGATGTTTTTTGGATTAAGCCAGATCCAGTGGTTCAGACTTGAAACCCTGGCTATCCAGGTGATTGAGATAAGTATCCAAGTTGAGTCTATTCTGTACAACTCAGATCAAGATGTGGGCGTGTAGCTCAGTGCATAGGCTATGAGTTTCCCCTTCTCACCATAAAAAGAAAGGTTGCAGTGCCACAAAAGAGCAAACCTTATAAAGATCAGCCTTCTAGAATCTAAAACACAAAACCACAAGGTCTGAAATAAAGTAACAGACGGGATTAATGACCAAAGACATCACAAAGGAGAGGAAGAATATATGTATGATAAAGCAATAAAATATTCCTAAAATCAGCACAGGAAAGGAACAGAATTGGGAAGGAGGAGGAAGGAAGAAGTATCACTTCAGGTGACATAACACACAGGTAAAGAAGATAAGGGGAATATACAGAGTATCAAATTAATAGATGAAATTTTGCACTATTGATAAAAACACTCAATTTACAGATTTTAAAAAATTTTTATGCTGGGCGTGGTGGCACAGGGCTGTAATCCCAGCACTTGGGAGGCTGAGGCAGGAGGATTGTTGTGAGTTCGAAACCAGCCTGAGCTACAAAGTGAGCTTAAGGCCAGCCTGAACTGCATAGTGAGA
>PVKA01041352.1:0-18142 GCA_004027165.1 Ctenomys sociabilis | reverse complement strand
GCTTGCTAGTCAGGCACTGTGCCACTGAGCTACATCCCCGGCCCGATGCTGGCAAACAGAATGCAGCAAATCATCAGGAAAGTCATACGCCACACGCAAGAAGGATTCATCCTATTGATGCAAGGAAGGTTCCATGTACACAAAAACCGGTACACATAAAACACCACATAGACAGAAGCAAGGACAAAAATCACACAATCTCAGTAGACACAGAAAAAGCATTTGGGCATCCCCCGTTCCTGGACAGCCAGAACCAATAGTCAAAATGGCTATATTTCCGAAGCTGTTACACAGATTTAAATTTAAAAAGTGCCGGATGGGGGGGGTGGTAGAGGCCAGATAGGTCAGCGGATTAAAGAGCCTGCTTAGGCAGACCCAGAGGTCTCAGGGGTCAGAGGTTTGACCCCTGGCCTGCTGTGCCATTGGAGCTCTGAGACGTAATTGAGACTGGGCGTGGTGGCGCACATCTATAATCCCAGCACCTGGGAAACTGAAAACAGGAGAATCACTACAAATCTGATCTATGTAGTGAGACCCTGTAGGCCCTATAGACCTTGCACTAAATACAAAAAAGAGAAAGTGCTGGGGATGTAGCTCGGTACCATGGCCCTGAGTTCAATTCTTACTAGTGAGAGTGGGGAATAGAAGTGGCTGCTGGGTGATGCAGGGTCAGGGAAGGAATTCTTTTCTTTTTTTTTTTTTTTTTTTGTTTTGAGACAGGGTCTCACCATGCAGTTCAGGCTAGCCTTAAGCTCACTTTGTAACTCATGCTGGTCTCAAACTCACAACAATCCTCCTGCCTCAGCCTCCCCAGTGCTGGGATTACAGGCCTGCGCCACCACGCCGGGCTCTAGGAATTATTTTCTTGAGATGGGAAAGATATGTTCACTGGTTAACAGGAAATGAAGGAGGGAGTAGGTTAGCAAACGGTGTTTGTGACACACTGAGCATGTTTACCAGTTTGTAATCTAGTTTCCTGACATCAACTGTAAAAGACAACTTCTTTGTGCCTATCTTAGAGATGGGGAAACTGGAGCAGCGGCCAGCCGGGCATTTCCCCCAGGGTCACACCAGGCACCTTCTACAGTGCCCCAATGCTGTGTTTTCACCAACAGTGTCTGGTTTTGAGTCCACTACTTAGGCTCTGTTCCAGGCTGTGCCTCCCACCCTTTCCTCTTCTCTGGATAAACAAGCTTAAACATGATTTTTAAAAAGTACGAAAATTTCCAAGTGGGAGTAATTTAGCCAGAGAGAACAGAAAGGATGCTGCTTACAGGCCTGTGGGTATTTCCAAGTTCTCAACAGGTACATCCTGCCGACACCGCGTTCCTCATACGGTGCCTTGTGACTGTGATGGTTTAATTGTGATAACAATTTATTATGCTTTTTTTTAGGTACTCGGGATGGAACGTGGAGCCTTGCTTGTGCTAGGAAAGCAAAGCACTCTACCTATAGATTATTTTATTTTATTTTTGAAACAAAGTCTCACAGTACAGTTCAGACTGGCCTTGAGCTAATTTTGTAACTTAGTCTTCCTGCTTCAGCCTCTCAAGTGCTGGGATTAGAGGTCTGCACCACCATGCCCAGTTCTACCTATTGATTGATTGTACTGGGGATTGAACTCAGGGTCTTCATACTGAGCTATATCCTCAGTCTTTTCATTTTATTTTAATTTTTTTTTTCTGTATTTTAGGGAAGGGTCTACAAGGTGCTCCATGTGTCACTACTAGATCAGACTCCTAGTGATTCTCCTGTTTACAGCCTCCCAGCTGCTGGGATTATAGACACATACCACCACGCCCAGTCTCAATTGCTGTCTCAGCATGCTCTGGGGGCAAGACTGGCATGGCAGGCCTGGGGACTGAACACCCATCCCCTGCACCTGCTTGCAGGCGCCTTAATCTGCTGAGCTATTTGGCTGATCCTTTAAATTTTTTTTTTTTTTTTTTTTTTTGGTGGTACCAGGGTTTGAACTCAAGACCTTGTGCTTGCTAGGCAGGCATTTATTCTACTGCACTATCCCCCCAGCCCTACTTCCTTACCCTTTTTTAAAAAAAAAAATATTGACACAAGTCACTAAATTGCTCAAGCTGGGCTTGAACGTTTGATCCTCTTGCTCCAACCTCCCAAAGTGTTGGGATTATAGGCCTATGCCACTAGGTCTGACTCTTAAATTTTGAGACAGCGCTTTGCTGATTTGCCCAGACTGGCCTTAAACTTGCAATCCTCTACAGTAGCTGGCATTACAGGCACCACAGTGGCATATAATGATAACATCATATACTTTGCTTAGCATTTAAATGTTCTTCTGTCAAATCTCACAACAATGACAGCCTCCCCTTTTTGAGTTTAGGAACTGGAGGGACAGAGAGGTGAAGTGACTTGTCCAGAGTCACACAGCACATCTTTGCCAGACATAGCAGTTAAAATTAGGGCCTTTTTGTCATCAAAGCCTGTGCTTGTCCAGTGAAGTGCTTCATAAGTGTTAACATTATAGCAAATGCTGGGCACAACGGCTGTGATTCCCGCTACTTGTGAGGTTGAGGCAGGAGGATCACAAGTTTAAGGCCAACCTGGGTAATTTAGTGAGCTCCTGTCTCCAAAAATAAAATAAATAGCGCTAGGCATGTAGCTCAGTGGAAGAACCCTTGCCTACTGTGTGCGAACTCATTCTCCAGGATTCATTCTCCAACACTGGAAAACAATCAAACAAACAAAAAAGATGAAAAAAAAAAGCTGATCTTTTTTCTTGGTCACATCTAGCGCCAGCGGAGGCGGGGGAAGTCAGCATCCGTCTCCCTCTGCAGTAGCTTCTCCCTTAGGGCTGTAATTGTCCCGGGCCCAGCAAAGGATGCAGTTCTGGTCTAAGGGAGACAACAGCAATCTGGCTGGAAGAAACCTGGATTTGCACCCACAAAAAGCTTTTTGAGACTTGAGAGCCTTAGGGCAACAGGGACAGATGGGGCCATAGATGTCTTCCAGAGGCTGGCTCATATTCTTTGAAATCCCTGGGTAATTAATGTGCTGGGGTTAAGAGAAAGGCTGACCATTTTCCATGGAACTGGAAGTAGGAGGAGGGAGAGGGTGGCTGTTAATAATCAACAGAAGGAGGATCCCACAGCCACTGCCCTGGGTCCTCAGGGTCCTCATCAGTATAGGTGACAGACAGGGTGAGAGAGGCAGTAAAAGCCAGGTGTTGTGGCGCTGGCCTGGAATCCCAGTGCTCTGGGAGATTAACATGGGAGGATCAAAATTTCAAGCCCAAGCCGGGCATGGTGGCGCATGCCTGTAATCCCGGCACTTGGAAGGCTGAGGCAGGAGGATTGCACTGAGTTGAAAGCCAGCCTGAGCCGGGCGTGGTGGCGCAGGCCTGTAATCCCAGCACTCGGGAGGCTGAGGCAGGAGGACTGTTGTGAGTTCGAGACCAGCCTGAGCTACAAAGTGAGCTTAAGGCCAGCCTGAACTGCATAGTGAGACCCTGTCTCAAAAAGACAAAAAAAAAAAAAAAAAAAATTTCAAGCCCAGCTTGGGCAGTTTAGTGTCTTTCAAGACCTTGACCAATAAATAAATAAATGTAAATAAATAAATGGCTTGAGATAGAGCTCAATGCAAAGACCCTGGCTCCAATCCCCAGTGCGGGGGCTCTGGGCAGGCGATGGGAGCTGGTCCCTGGCATGCACACTGGTGGTCTGCTACTAAGAACCAGAAGACTCCGTTTTCTTGGGGGAACCAATTGAGACAGCAGCAGTGACAGAATAAAAATCCAATACACATAAAACTCCATTTCTCCCCCTTTTCTTTTTTTTTTTTTGTCTTTTTGAGACAGGGTCTCGCTATGCAGTTCAGGCTGGCCTTAAGCTCACTTTGTAGCTCAGGCTGGCCTCGAACTCACAACAATCCTCCTGCCTCAGCCTCCCTAGTGCTGGGATTACAGGCATGTGCCACCACGCCCGGCTTTTCCCCCTTTTCTTTGTTTGGTTCTATCCCAGGCTCTCTGAGCCTCAATTTTCTCCTTACAGTGCTCAGTGGCATGCCCATCTGCAAAAAAAGCCATTGCTTAAAGCAAGATGTGATCTCTCCTGCATTTCCTTGACCTGGTCTTTTTTTTTTTTTTTCCCAAAGGGACTTTTTTTGGTTTTATTTTTACTATTTTCTTTTTTGGTACCAACAATGTAACTCTGGACTTCACGCTTTTTAAAAATTTATTTGGCAAAGGGCCTCACTATGCAGCAAGGACTTATAGTGATCCTCCTGTCTCAACCTCTCCAGTGCTGGTGCCACCACACCCAGTTTTGGTGACTGGAAGGGCATGCCTAGCATTCTGAGGCATGTGCTATCAGGGATCGAACCTGGGTCCCCGCACTTGCCAGGCAGGCGCTTAGACCACTGAGCTATGTCCCCAGCTGGACTTCACGCTTGCTAGGCAGGCGCCATGCCACTGAGCTACAGCCCCGGCCCTGACCTAGTCTTTTGTCCTTGCTGGAACACAACGCCCAGCACCGCAGCTTGAAGGAAGAGAGAGAGGGCTTTTTTTTTTTTTTCTTTCTTGTGGTTTTTAGAGGATTCAGTCCAAGGCAGAAATGAGATGGCAGAGGGATGAGGTGGAAGGGCGCCAGGATGGGACCCAGAGCCTCATACCCATTGGCCAGGTGCTCAGCCACTGACCTACATTCCCAGGCCAGCCTTGGTCTCTTGAGTCCCTCAGTCAGGGCCCAGCCACATGTCACGAGGACACAGTCTGGTGGGGAGCTGAGGCCAGCACCGGTTCATCAGGGCTGTGGGTGAACAGTTGTGGCAGGACACGTGGGTTCCCCAGCGAGCCTCACTTTGCTCTGTCTGCAGCCTTCCAGGAGTTGCCCCACTGGCCTTAGGTTGCTTCCAGATCCCAGACCCCTAAGAAATGCTAAATGACTGCTATTTTTTGTTTGTTTGTTTCCGTACTTTAGTTGCTTCCCCTACCCCAGTGGTTTGCTAATAGATCAGATTAAAAAAAAATAAAAAGAGCTCTTTTAAGCCAGGTGTGGTGGCACATGCCTGTAATCCCAGCACTCAGGAGGCTGAGGCAGGAGGATTGTTGTGAGTTCAAGACCAGCCTGAGTTACAAAGTGAGCTTAAGGCCATCCTGAACTGCATATGAGACCCTGTCTCAAAAAGACAAAATAAATAAATAAATAAATAAATAAATAAATAAATAAATAAATAAAAAGAGCTCTTTTAGGAGTCAGAAACCAGAAAGCCATTTGCTTGTCACTAGATTGTCAGTTCTGATTCTGACATCCAACTGTCTAACGTATGATCTACGATGACTTTCCAATGACAGTTTCTACTTGCCCTCAGGATGTGGGGTACACTTGGAAAGCCCTGTGTGTAGCCAACAGCCTTTCCACACTGTTCCCACACGCAGATTGGGTTTTGATTTGTGGCCATGAGCACTTCCCGGGAGGATTTTCCCAGCTTTCTACTTGTACCCAACTAAACCATCTAACAGCCCAAGCCAGGCAGTGGAGAAAGTCCAGCCTGAAAGCCCAGCCCATCATAAGTTAATTGCTCTTTTCTTTCTCTGGATTCTCAAGAGCTTTTTAAAGGAGGATAAACAAAACATCTGGTTTGTGAAAGAACCCTTAATTAGAGGCCATCTAACTATGATATGAGTCATGATAAGGAAATCAGCTCCCCTTTCTGTGGTTCAAGTACTTTATCCCCAAGAGGTGCCCAGACCTTGAGATCTTTCATGGGACTTGGCGTCACTCCTGAACCGCCTTTCATTGCATCATTGACATGTTCAGCAAAAATGAACGCAGGGCTGGGGAGATGGCTCAGTGGAATAAGCACTTCCCTGGCAAGCGCAAGGGCCTGAGTTCAATCCCTGATTCTGAAAAAAAAAAAAAAGAATGCAGCATCCCAATGTCCTGGTAGGCTTCAGGAAAATCCAAATGTATGGTATTCATGATGGTCTCGGTACGTGAGGTTGTTCACAGAGATGGCAAAAACAGTAAACCCCCGACTTATGACCATGTGCACTGTGAACTTTCACAGATACAAATGGGCCTCATATTCTGCAGATGTGGACAAATTGCGGAAGCAGCTTGCCTGTCTGCCAGACATTATCATAGCTGTGCCCCTGTGTGATTGCTGTGCAGTGCGATAGTGTACCACGCTCAGAGCCCAGCATGTCCAGAAGCAAAAGGAAGAGCCGCGATGTGGACATTCAGTGTTTTGATGCTTCCCAGTACTCTGGGAGGCTGAGGCAGAAGGATTACAAAGCCTAATTCCAGCCTAGGCAATTTAGTGGGACTCTGTCTCAAAATAAAAAGGCAGTTAGGGTGTAACTTAATGCAAAGCCCTAGAGTTCAATCCCTGGTATCTTATCCTCCACCAAAATCAGACAACACTTATAAAGGGCTGTAACAAGGGACAGGCTTAGTAAAGGGATTCTCTGGATGTATTTTGCTATTATTACTTCATCTTGTCCAAAGAAAACTATTTTCCCATTCATGGAAATGTTACAAAGGTGATGTAGCCCTGGCTCCCCTTGCTCTTGATCCAATAGGCAGAGCAGATGGCTGGGGCTGATAATGCTCTGAAGATCCCTAACCCCCGGCAAATGTCATGGTCTGAAAGAGGCCACATCCTTTGCCACTTCCTGGGTCTCCTGGGGCCTCAGGCTGGGTTACCTTCACAGAGCTTTGGGCAGCAGGATACAGGTCTGATAGGCAGACAAGACCAACGTTATGGCCCAGGTCTCCTGGTGGTCACTGGGGTGTGTCAGTGAGCATGACCCAGCCAATCCACTGTCTCTCTCTCTCTCTTTTTTTTTTTTTTTTTTTTGTCTTTTTTGAGACAGGGTCTCACTATGCAGTTCAGGCTGGGCTTAAGCTCACTTTGTAGCTCAGGCTGGTCTCAAACTCACAAAAATCCTCCTGCCTCAGCCTCCCGAGTCCACTGTCTCATTGAGGTTTGGTCCTGTTTCAGAGGGGAGGTGCCAGAGAGGACACCACTACAAGGTGTCAGGGAAGCACTGACTCTCCAGCCTTGGGCGAGGGTCTTTGAGTCTTAGTTTCTCTAGATGTAATGTGGGAGGATCAGATCTAGGCATGAAAGCTTGATGTGGTAGCATGTGCTAGTAATTTCACGTACTTGGGAGGCTGACGCAGGAGGATTATAGTCAGATAACAATGATGACATGATGACCGCTGAGGATGTAGCTCAGGGGTCTCTGGATTCAATTCCCAGCACTGAATTAAAAAAAAAAAAAAACAATAACAAGATCTATGCATGAGTTAACTGCTGCTGAATAACAGCCTCCCTCTCCTAGAGCGCCATTTGAGTAGGATGTACTATTTAGCTCACCATTTGGGGACTGAGTTCACTGTGGATTTGTCCTTGTCTTTGGAGGTCAGCGGGCAGTTCAGTGGGCTGGGGGGTCCCAGGTGGCTGGCTGGTCCAAGCTGAGTCCCCTCACGACAGAATGGAGCTGGGCATTGCAGTCTCGCCA
This sequence comes from Ctenomys sociabilis, assembly GCA_004027165.1. Taxonomy (NCBI): domain Eukaryota; kingdom Metazoa; phylum Chordata; class Mammalia; order Rodentia; family Ctenomyidae; genus Ctenomys; species Ctenomys sociabilis. The sequence continues at coordinate 10,647 of PVKA01041352.1, read as the reverse complement.
TCCACCTTGACAGCTGGAGCTTCTTCCCTGGATGGCTTGGATCCAAGCACAGCCATAGTCAAGCTCCGTGTACAAGAGCTTTCCAGTGTGATGCCTGTCTGTGTCACATTTGCTGAGCATGTCACAAGGCCAAGGCCAGAGACAGCATGAAAGGTAACGCCACAGGCCATAGCTCTAGGAGGAAAAATAATTAGTAGCCCGCTTTGCAATCTACCTCAGTGTCCAGGAAAGAGATATTGGAAAGAACATATGAAAAAGAACAAGGCTCTGAAGAGTAATAAAAATAATTGCAAACATGGATTGGTATACAATGGCAGCTCAAGTGTATTGCATGAAGAACCTTCACTTTCCACGATTCATGAAAGTCCACTTCTATTTTTTAATGAAGGGCTGGGTTCATGTGAAAGAAGCCTGCCGATTGTTTTGCTTGTCTTTGGTGTCCAGGGTTGAGCATAGTCAAGCTGGGCACAGAGTGGCACCAGAGAGCATTTTTGATTTTTTTTTTGTGGCCAGCTCAGCCCACCCTGGAGGTAGAGCTGGCATGGCATGTGGTGCTGGGGATTGAACCATAGTCTTTGCACTGGCCTAAGCAGGTTCTTCAGTCTGCTGAGCTATCTCACTGGTCCCTAGAGAATGCTTATTGAATGAAACATGCAGCTACCTATTTCCAGAAGAATTCTCCACGCACAGGCATGAGGGAGGGTCATGCAGATTGCTCCTTCCTACTTCCATGGCAAGAGTATCTGGGCTTCTAGGGTATGTTCCCCCACCTCAGCTCTAGAAGGGAAAAGGCATTTTCTCTCCTTTTCACAAAGGAGGTGACACTTCACTTTCAGAGAGGAGAGAACAGGAGATCATGAGCCTAACTCCTGCTGGGTGAGGCAGCAGCTGACACCACAGGAGCAAAAGTAGCTTGAGAAGGAAAAGGGATGGATTTCACACCACCCAAGGGCCTACGCCTGGTGTAGTTCTCACTGTGAGGTGCTGGCTGGGGGAGTCTCAGCTCTGCAGGGAAGTCTGTTATGCTGGCAGTTTGGACCTGAGCAGTGGGGCTCAGGAAGAGTTTATCAACTGGCTTCTCTGCTTTTTGTTTCATTTCATGCCATTTTTTTTTCTTTGAGAGGGGGTCTTCTTAAGTAGCTCAGGCTGGCCTCAAACTCATAGATTCTCTTGTCTCAGACTCCTGAGCATTGGGGTCAGAGAGGTGTGCCACCTCTCCCAGCCAAAAGTTTTGGTAATTAAAAATAACAACAGTACAATAAAATACCTTAGCGATGGCTGAGGAGGGGAGAGTGGGCAGTCCCAAAATCCAGAAATGGGGTATGATAGATATTTCCTGTTGGGGGTCAAACCCAAGGCCTTGTAAACAAGTCCTGGACCACTAAACTATATCCCCAGCACCCTGCCCTTATTTTTAGACAAAGTCTCACTACATTATTCAGGATGGCCTTGGACTCACAAACTTCCTGCCTCAGCTTCCAAATAGCTAGAATTTTTCTTTTTTTTTGGTGTGTGTGGGGGGACTGGGGATTGAACTCAGGCTCTTGTGATCACCAGGCGAGTGTTTATTCTACTGAGCCATCTCCCCGGCCCCAAGACATGAGTCTTGATTGTGCAGGATATAGCTATAATTTCTCAAGTTCTCTCTACCCTGGAACCTCAGTTTCCCCCTCTGTGAAATGGATAGAATTGCTTTGGGGACTTAACAGGGTCTGCCTTGTAAAGTCCCAAACCCAGTTACAGTTTCAATCTGGGCTGGTCCCCAGAAGACTCGTATGTAGGGGTCAGGCTTTCAGAAGATGATTGGATCATGTTTAGCCATATATAGCTAAATGTGCTGCTAGAAGGTGTGGCCTTGGTAGGCAAACGCCAGTCACTGGGGGTGTGGCCTGGAAGGGGCATCTCCCTCCCCGCCTCCCTGTGCTCTGCCTCATGTCCACCAAGCCGTGAGCAGTCTTCCTTCCTGATGCCTTTCCACCAGGCTGTTTCTGCCTTAGAGCAGAGGACAGACTGCGTTGTCTAAAACCTGGGAGCCAGCCAGGCACGGTGGTGCACACCTGTAATACCAACACTCATGAGGCTGAGGCAAGAGGATTGTTGCAATTTTGAGACCAGGTTGGACTATAAGGTGAGCTCAAGGCCAGTCTGAGGTACATAGTGAGACCGTCTCAAAAAGATGAAAAAACAAAACCAAAAACCTGTGACCTAATGCACTTCTCCTCTTTTACTCGGTGGGTGCCAGGTGTTGTGCCTTAGCAATCGGCGAGCGGCCAGCACAGCCAGCAAACTCATTGAGGTCACAGGTCCCAGCAGCGAAGGCTCTCAGCACTGGGGCCTAACACTTCTCTGCTGTGGGACGGAGTGGAGCCGCCCTGTGCATTGTGGGATATTTAACAGCATCTCTGGCCACTACCCCCTAGGTGCCAGGAGTACCCTCTGATTGTGACAACCCAAAATGTCTTCAGACACTGCCAGATTCCCCTGGGAGGAGATGGGGAAGTCACTTGAGAACCCTCATTTGAGAAAGACTGGTCTAAGCCTTTACTGAATTAATGAACAGTAATTCTCTTTTCATGCAAGGCTGAGGAAAGGTGTGTGCTGGCCGAGCGGATGGTGCAGCTCACAGCTTTGCAGAAAGCACAGCGTTTGCAGGGTTTATTACCTCCATAATGAGATTTACATGGATGAGCGAGCACTTCTGGTGCCAAGATTCATGTTTAAGTTTTGAAACAGCTGCCCTAGTGCATTTTCTGAAAAATCCTTCCAGCCAGGATTCTGCTGGCATTGGGCTTGGGGTGCTGATATAACACCTTGAATTTATAGAATATTCCTCCCCCCAGCACTGGGCAAGACAAGAATGAGCCAGGCATGGTGATGCAGGCCTGAAATCCCAACATTTGGGAGGCTGAGGCAAAGATGATCATGAATTGAAGGCCAGTCTGGGCTACTGTGTCTCAAAATTAAAAAAAAAAAAAATGTTTTTAATTAATTTAATTGAGAAATAGCAATGAGACAGTTTCAAAACAGGTTGGTAGGACAGTTACACTAATTAATATATTGCATACGTTGTCTTTGTAGTAGTTATTCAAAAACTTTTTCTAAAGAGAACAAAACAGCAAAAAGACAGTAACCACAGTGCTTTCCAACCATTGAATGTACTTTGCAAAACAATTAGAAAATATAGAACAGGAAATGTGAAAGGGAAACTTGCCTACAATGATGGTTAATTTTGTGTGTCAACTTGACAGAGACACGGGATGTCTAGCTGTCGGGGGTGGCTGGGAGGGTATTTTCACAGAGATGAGCCCTGGAATTGGTATCTAAGTAAAGCAGGAGGCCCTCCCGGTGTGATGGGTGGCATCCAACCATCAAGGGCCTGCATAGAATGAAAAGGCTGAGGACAGGGCTGGGGAGATGGCTCAGTGGAATAAGCGCTTCCCTGGCAAGCGCAAAAGGTAAGGCTGAGGACAGCTGGATTCCCGGTCCTGCCCTTGGAACTGCTGGTTCTCAGGCCTCTAGATTTGACCAACAACCTAACACCTGTGGCTGGCTGGCTGTCAGGGCTTCAATCCATGCCACTGGAGTCAAGAAATGTGGGGTGGCCAACCCCAGAACTTCTTGGCCTCTAAAATCATGCGAGACAAAATTTTATACACTCTGTTGGACCATCTATTTATCAATCATCTATCTGTCTGTCTCCTACTGATTCTGTTTCTCTGGAGAGCTCTGACTAATGCATCTATAATGCTAACTTTATCACAGGGATAATTTCTGTGATAGCATGTGTGCATCCTTTACAAAAAAGGAGAGATACTGGCTGGGTGCTGTGACACATTCCTGTAATCCCAGCTGTTCAGGAGGCTAAGACAGGAGGATTGCAAGTGTGAGGCTAGGCAGAGGCAATTTAGCAAGACCCTGTCTCACAATAAAATTTAACCAACGGGTAAGGATGTAACTCAGCATTCCCTGGGTTCAAATCTTAGTAACACATGCACACCTGTCCCTGTCATCTGACAGGATATCTGTAACATCTTTACATATCATAAAGTAACATCCTCCCATGAAATTGTTTTATTTTTCCCACTTGAGAAACTTTTGTGGCTCCCCGTGTGGCTTGGGAGTGGTGAGGCTTCTCAGAGAGCTCAGGCTGAGGCCTCCCTCTGTGCTTCTGCCCAACCGTTGTCTTTTTTAGGTGTTACCTGGACAAGTGTTGGCTGAAAGCCACAGAACTTGTGGGAGGTAAGAGAAGCCAGCTTCTAGGAAGTCACTCTTGCCTTCAGGATGAGGTACAGACACTTTTAACTGGGGTCACTCTGTCCAACACCTAGCCAGCATCAGTCTGCTTTTCTGGTCATACCCCTCCTTTCCAGCCCTGGAATGTGTTTGCCCAGCTCCTCTTGTGGACAGCACAGGCCATTTCCACATAGCAAGGTCCTTACTCACACGCATTCTTGAGCCTCACTATTCTCCAATGCCATATCTGCAAGTTCACACACTTGCCTTTGGGAGGTGCTTCGGTGTGGATGCAGGCTGAGCAAGTTTCTGTTCTGGAAACTTGGAACCCAATGTGGCTGTGGTAGGAGGTGATGGAAACTTCAGGTCATGGAAGCATCACCTCGGGAGTGGATTAATACTGGTCCCTTGTCTGAGCCACTTTCCTTATCAATGAACAAAATACCAGACACCCACAGTTTAGGGGAGGAGAGGGTTATCTTGGCTAGCAATATCAGTCTGTGGTCAACTGATTTCAGTGCAGAGACAACAGCACTGGAAAGGCTTGGCAGAAGAACGCTGCTGAATCCGTCCTAGTGAGGAAGCAGAAAGCAAGGGGAGGAGCCCAGGACAAGAGTACATCCTTCTAGGACCTGACCCTTCCAACTAGACCCCACTTTTGAATGTGAGAATTTTAGGGAACATTTTAGTTTTCAATTTTTTAAAATTCGTTGTTTATTTATTTTTAGAATGTATTTAGTACAGGGACTACAAGGTCTCATTATGTAGATTGGACTCTTACTGATCCTCCCCTTTTTAGCCTTCCAAGTGCTGGGATTACAGGTGCGCGCCACCGGGGCCCAGTCTCAATAGCTATCTCAGTGGGTCCCAGGGGTGTGGCCAACATGTCACACGAGGATCAAACACTGTCCCTGCATCCGCCTAAGCAGCTGTTTTAATCCCCTGAGCTATCTGGCTAGCCCTAACATTTTAGATCTAAGCCATAATATCCTACTCTCGGACCCCCCCCAAAGGCTCACGTCCATCTCATTGTACTAAATGCATGTAGTCCATCGCTAAGGGTTCCCAAACTCCTTGTAGTTCCAGCACTGCTGAAAAAAATCCAATCCAGAGTCTCCTGTGAGACTCAAGGTGTTAGAGTTTCTATCTGGATGGCCCTCTAAAGCCTCATGTATTTGTAGGTGAGGCTTGGGGAGGCGATTGGCCCATGTGTGTGTGACATGATTGGTGGGTTAGTCCCCTGTGAGTTTATGGCTAAATGAGGCAAGCCTGATTGGGGGTGGGTCTTTGGTGGCATGACCGGAAGGATCTAGCTCCATCCCTTCTCCTTTTGTCTGTTTCTCTCTCTCTCTATCTTCTTGTCACTTTGCCTTGAGCTCTTCATTCCCTGCCCTGTGCCCTGTGGTGCTCTGCACCCTGGAGCCAAATGACTATAGGTTGATACCTCTATGAATTGTGACTGAAATAAATCTTTCTTCCTTAGAGTTGTGGGTGCTGGGTACTCAGCAATGAGAAAGTAACGAAAACAGCCGACAAACTTTTTTTTTTTTTAGCTGTGAGTGCCTATAAAAATCAAAGGGAAGTTTAAATATGCAGTGGCACATGGGTAAGCATTCCCACTCTGAAAGGGAGGATTGAGCGATAGAAAGAAATGGGACCAAAGCAAGAACGGAGCTGGTTAACATGGAATCCCACAGCTCTGTGTCCCACCCACAGCTGGAAAAGTCCTGGCCAGAAGTGAGCTCCAAATGACCTGGCAGTCCCAGCCCCACAGCACTGCTGGCTGCAGCCCTTGAGACCTCTCCCTCGGCCCACTCACATTTTAGATCGAATCCATAATCTCTGTCTTCCTGCTTTCAGACCCAGGAAGCAGCGGAAGCAGAGGGCTTTCCGTTTAGGTTAATCTCAGGGCAGCCACCCCTACCCTTAACCTGTTACAGCCCACTCTGTGCTAGGAGCTGTGTGAATCCCTAGCTATGTGTTTGTTCTCCTGACAAATCACTTTTTTTCCAAGCCTATTAATGTTTCGTACTTACTTCTAAACATGGAAAAGATTACGTAGTCAAATGATTAAAGTACACTTAATGTAGCCAGCCAGCAGTGCGGCCATAAGCAGGTGACTTTTCTCTCTGAGCCTCAGTTTCTTTCTCTGTAAAATAGAGATTTAAAAAATAGGTATAGGGTCGGGGGTAAAGCAGGGGCCTAGGCGTCAATCTATAGTGCGCATGTGCAGGAGAGTCCACCCCACCCCCATCACTGATTTAATGCCTGACAAGTTGGTAACAGGCTTGGTGAACAGATAGTGCTTGCTAAGTGTGAGCTTCATCATAGTATTCATCTCTGTCAAGGAACTGTGACAGGTGATGCCGGGCCCAGGGAGGTGATATTACTTGTCCAAGACCAGAGAGCCAGGAAATGTCAGGACTAGTTGTTACCTTTTGGCCTCTGCTGTCAGCTTTGTCTATCATGACCACCATGCACGGGCCCCAGTCCCCAGCACACGCAGGCCTTTTCTTGTGGGTGTTCCCACAACACCATGAGGAGGCTGAGTAGGCAGTGGGGACTTTTTTTTTTTTTTTTTTTTTTTTTTTTCTCTTTTTGAGACAGGATCTGGCTATGCAGTTCAGGCTGGCCTTAAGCTCACTTTGTAGCTCAGGCTGGTCTCAAACTCGCAACAATCCTCTTGCCTCAGCCTCCCAAATGCTGGGATTACAGCAGTGGGGACTTTTATCCCCACCAAGTGGTCACCAAGTCCTCCTGCTATTGTGTCAGTGACAACCTTGCTTCTCTCTGTCCCCTCTAGGGTGGTGTCAGAAGGAGCCACATGGAGAATCTAGACTGTCACCACGGCCCAAGGACACCTTTCTAGGTAACAGAGGATGACGGATGGGAGCACCATGAGGCATCTCCGTCTCTTCTAGCCAGTGAGCTAAGAGAGGCAGCTGTTACTGTCAGAGTCCCAGCAGAAAGAGAAGCCTTCCACCCTGCCACCGGGCATTACTGAGGCTGGTGGGGAAGTGGACTCTAACTCCCACCTGGCTGTGACTAGATAGCACCCCTTTCCCTCCCTAGGTAGGGACAGAGAAGTGGGAGGGAGAGTCAGCCAGCATGTGAGGTTTGAATGTGACCTGAAGTCTCATAACATGATCCCCAAAATGTTCAGATTTTGACTAAAAATCACTCCCATCAAACCAAATGAAGACAAGAGTAGATGTCAACACTTGCATGGAAGAGACCTTAGAAAGATCTAACAATGATTGTAAAAAAATGTGCTGGTAACTGTAACATTATTAAAACTATTTTCTTAAAAGAATGCCTCTGCAAAGAAATAAAAAGTATAAATAGAATCAATCGAAATTTTTAGAACTAAAAAAATATAATAACTAATTTTTTTTTTAAACTTGATGGGATTAATAGCAGAATGGATAGAGCAGAGAAAAGAAGTTAATCTGAAGAAGACAGAGCAAGAGGAATTACCTAATTCAAACAGTAGTGAAAACAAAAGAAAAAAAATGAACACAGCTTCTAAAACTCAGGAAACATCACAAAAGACTAACAGTCATATGGTTAGAACCCAGGAGAACAAGAGGAGTGGGTGGGGAAATATCTAAGAAACTAGAATAGCAAGGCTTCATCTTAAAGAAAAACAACAACAACAAAAAGAAAACACTGTGGGCCTGGCCCATTTAGTGAGATCCCGATTCAAACTAAAATGAAAAAGGGCTAAGGGTGTATGTAACACAGCAGAAGAACATTTTCCTAACATGTACAAAGCCCTGCGTTCACCCCTTAGTACCGCAAAAAGAAAACAAAACAAAAACTCCTGAAACAGGACACATCAAAGCAGAACTCTGAAACATGTTCCGTAATCCATAGGCAGGCAGGAAAAAGAAAAACATGCATGGAAAACAGAGAGCAAACATAAGTCATAAAATAAAATGGCTTAAGTTTCAACATAATAATTATTTTAAATATAAATGGCCTAACTCTACTAATTAGAAGACAGTGCTTAGCAAAGAGGGCTAAAACCACATGAACCAACTCCATGCTGTCTTTAGGAAATTCCCATCAAATATACCAATTTAAGTGTGCTGGAAGAAAATGAATGGGGAAAAGAGAAGCAGCCCTGCAAACATAAACCAAAAGATCACAGGAACAGCTTTTTAAATGCTACTGTAGACTTCTGAGCAAAGGAGATTACAAGAGAGGTAGATTACATTATGGTAGAAGAAGATCCAACAATCATAATGAAGGGTACAGATGGAGCTGCTGAACATGTGAAGCAAAATCTACAAGAAGAGGGGGAGAAAAGCAAATCCATCATTATAGTTTAAGAGTTTTAAGCTGGCTGTGGTGGCACTTACCTATAGTCTCAGTTACTCAGGAGCCTGAGGCAGGAACATCTTAAGCCCAGGAGTCTGAGCTAGCCAGGGTGTGTTAGCAGTCCACTGCTTCTTATAATTTTTTTTTTTTAATAAAAGGATTTCAACATTCTTACCTCAATAATGGATAATAGAGTAACTTGATAGGAGGTCAACTATTGTACAGAAGAACTCAATTACACTACCAACCAACAAAATGCTTTTCTTTTCAGCTTTGTGATTTGGAGTTGTTTGTTGGTTGGTTTGCTTGTTTTCATGTGTTTCCCAGGCTGGTAATGAGCTATCAAGCACAGTCTATTTTCCTGCCTCAGCTTTCCAAGTAGTGGGGAATTATAGCTTAAGTGTGCCATTTTATTTTATTACATGTTTGCTCTCTGTTTTACACACCTATTCCCCCCCCCCCCCGCTTTCTTATGGGTTGTAGAACATGTTTTAGACTTTGATGTCTCCACTGTGTTTTGGGAGGGTTTTTTTTGTTCATGACCCCCAGACCTGGCTCTAACAATTAACATTTATAGAGCATCCACTGGCCAACCAGAACACACTTTATTTTCAAGTGTCCATAGTATATATACCAAGACAGACAATACTGTAGAGCATAAAATGAATTTTAACAAGTTTAAAAGAATTAAAATCATCGAGAGTATATTCTCTGGCTACAGTGAAACAAATTAAAGATGTATAATAAAAAGATAATAGGATGATTTTCAAACACTTGGAAACTGGGTAAGATACCTCTTATAAGTAATCCATGGGGAAAGAAATAATTCATGGATCAAAGAGGGACTCTCAAGGGGAGTTTAAAAGCATATTACATGGTAAGAAGTGACAATACAACAACAAAATTTGTGATGCAAAATGGCGAAAGAAATGGTAAAAGGGAAACAACTTAGCCTACATTATGCATTGCATTCTTTTTTTTTTTTGTCTTTTTGAGACAGAGTCTTGCTATGCAGTTCCGGCTGGCCTTAAGCTCACTTTGTAGCTCAGGCTGGTCTCGAACTCATAACAATCCTCCTGCCTCAGCCTCCCCAGTGCTGGGATTACAGGCCTGTGCCACCACGCCTGGCTTTGCATTGCATTCTTTGACATTATAAAAGAAAGGCCTCATAGGAACAATGTAAACTCCCATTGGGTATGGTGGTGCACATCTATGCTCCCAGCAATTGGGAGGCTTGCCTGAAGCCAGCTTGGACAATGAATGGGGTGAGTCCAAGGCCAGCCTGAACTACATACACTGCATTGGAAGGTCCTGTCTCCAAAAATAGGTTTTTTTTTTTTTTTAGAACAAAAGAAAAATAATCCAAAGCAAACAAAAAGAATGAAATAAGTGTTTTAGTTACTTTTTTACTTACTTCATTTTACACTCAAAATGAAGGAAGGAAAGGTTTTTTTTAGCTCACGGTTACTGGAGGGTTCAGTCCATATTCCACTGGCTCTAAGGCAGACGACAGCAGTTCAGAGCGGCAGAAAGCAAAGAAGAGCAGAGGGGCAGCAGCCGCTGCCGGGGCCATCAAGCTTCTCTTCCTGCTACCCTGACTGCAAAGACAGGCGCTCCACGGCGAAGATCGTAGCTCCTCCGAAGCGGCGGGGCTGCAAAGATCAAGCTCCTCTGAAGACTGGGACTTTTTCTTTTGGCGGAACTGGGGATTGAACTCTGGCACTTGTGCTTGCCAGGAAGGGCTTATTCCACTGAGCCATCCCCCCAGCCCTATATACACTTTCGCTCTGAGTCACTCTGGGGTGGCCCATGGTCCTAGGGTGGAACCAATCGCACCCCAGGTTGGGCCTTGCGGGCCTGCAGGGCAGGGGAGACCCCCATGCTCAGAGCTGCCAAGCCACGCAGCCAAGTTGACAATGTATCAACTATCTCAATAATAAAAACAAGCAAAAAACAATAAAAGTGAAAACAGAAAATCAATAGAGGAGCTGGGGAGATGGCTCAGTGGAATAAGCGCTTTCCTGGCTGAGTTCAATCCCCGGTCCCAGAAAGGAAGGAAGGAAGGAAGGAAGGAAGGAAGGGAGGGAGGGA
>PVKA01041351.1:7933-18242 GCA_004027165.1 Ctenomys sociabilis | reverse complement strand
TTTTTTTTTTTTTTTTTTTTTTTTTTTTTTTTTTTTTTTTTTTTTTTTTTTTTTTTTTTTTTTTTTTTTTGTCATTTTTGAGGAATTGGGATTGAGCTCAGGCCCTTGAGTTTGCTAGAGAAGCACTTATTCCACTGAGCCATCTCCCCGGCCCTTAGGTATGTCTTTGAATGTTAGGTGTGGTTTAAATTTAGGTTTTAAAAGCTCTACTCTACAAAAAGATGAAGAAACTAATATCTATAGTGTTATTAATAATCTTGTCTCCTGTTAGCTTCCTTTATAGATTAGGAAGTGGAATTATGAAAACATATATTAAAGTTATTTCTAGGTTCTCAAGTTGCCATAATAGTTTTAAAGGAGGAGGAGGAGGAGAGAGAAGGAGATAGGGAAGAAGGGAGGGAGGGAGGGAGGGAGGGAGAGAGAGAGAGAGAGAAAGAGAGAGAGAGAGAGTGATTTATCTCCATAAATCCCCTATGTCCTCTGGCAGGGAACAGTGAATTGTGTTTCAGTGATCTCTCGCTTCTTTACAAGATTTCAGAAGGCCTTGTCAATGCCGTCACTAGTGTTTCCTCTCACATCTTCAGAATTGGGTAATAGATTGTGAAACACCTGCCACAGATGCAGTAAGTCCAGAGGCCCTGGTACGCAGTGAAATTCTTAGCAGAACTTTTTCCTCACGGTCCTGTTGTGGCTATGTGAGACACTGCTATTAGATATGCCTGTTAATGTATGTAGAATAATCTGGGCTTGCTCCAGATATTTACAAATGATATATTTATTTGTTCCAATAACCTCAACCTGATTGTGTGATATGTCAACATGCTTTCAAAAGTATAGCACCTCTTGTCAAAAAGACCAGAGACTTTCTTGCTGTTCAAGATCAATAGAGCTAACGTTTGCCTCCAGCTCAAGTAGACAAGTAAGGCATTTTCTGGAAACCCACTCACTCCTCCTGATGAATTGTCATGCTCTTCTGAGAACACAAACCACCCATCCTCTGAAGTATAGTAGTGGGTTAGATAACCAAGTCACGCTTGGCTGATATGTCAGATAAATGATGAACTTCAGAATTTCACCAAAGCTCTGTGCCCACAAGTCTTTTGAGAAGAAAATAATCAGATAATTAGGCAACTTCAGGGCTTTCAGCATAGTCATGGTTTCCTTTGGGCCACCAAGGGATCTAGGCAATTTCCCTGTCTTCATCATCATCCTGTTTGTCTGTCTCATCTGTAGCTGCAGATGTGGCTGTCACAGAAATGATTAAACAGCCAAAGATACAGTAGTCAAGGTGACCATGAGAGCTATGTTTTGTGGTTTAAACAGCATATTTTCCATGAAAATGTCTCATTTCTTATTCAACCAAGGAAGTAGTCTATGCAAGGAACTAATTAAAGTAAAAATACGATCATTTTAACGCACAGACTTCATTATGAAGGTTTTCTATTCTCTCTCTCTTTTTCTCTCTCTCTCTGTCATTTTGAGACAAGGTTTAACTATATATTTCAGGTTGGCTTTGAACTAGAACTCACAGTGATCCTCTTGCCTCAGTTTCCCAAGTGCTGGGGTTACAGGTGTGTGCCTGCATGTCTTGCCTTCTTTCCTTGTCCTTACAGTGCCCACTAAGTATGGCAAGGAAGCACCCCAAGAAACTAAGGCAAGAGTGGTGGAAAATTGGTACTATTACAGATTAGAATGAAGCTGATCAGAGGACAAAAGGTTAACGACAAGGAGCAACAATCATGGTAGGGATGTGTATTTTTTGAAAAAGTGGAACTATTTTTCCTTTGGGTCTGTGTTTGGAGTGTGATAGGGTGATGGTATAGGGAGGACTGTGAGCAGAAGATTTAAAGGGCTGTTAAATTCACCCTGTTCATGGAGAATCTGTCAATAGGGTGTAGAAGTGAGCTTTGGGGAATGTGCTGTCTTAATTTTCTTACCTGGGCCCATGATGAAGTTGATACTGGCAGTAACCTACTCTTGCCAGTGTGATGAGAGGTAACATTTAGGGAACATGTATAGTGTGCTGCAGAGCTGTGACAATTGCTTGATGTGTATTATTTAATTTAATATCTTCAACAACCAACCTGCCAGATAATCTCATTATTACAAGGAGGAAGCTGTGGTTTAGAGCTAAGTAAACTGCCCAAGGCCACTTGCCTTGTTAAATCTGGTGCTTTAAACTAGATTCTAGTTAGGCCATGTGGGTTTAGATGGTACAAAGAGAAAGCATGGTCATTAACTTTCTGATTGAAATAAATACAATGCAAACATGGCAGAAGAATAACCTATGATTCATATTTCTCTCCAAGTGTGTTTGTTTAGTCTCCTTCAGATCATTCAATGAAGGGTCTGCCAGCAAATTCTGATCTGTGGTCTAAAAGGACTGGTCACCCATATTCACATGGGGCTGGGAGCTAAGAATGCTTCTGTAAGGTTGGAAAAACATCAGGAAATGGTCATAGATGTGGAAAGGTGGAATGAAATTAAAATTTTGGTATCCATGCTGGAAATTTTATTGGGGACACAGCAAAGTCTATCCACTTTAGTCTATACTGGCAGAGTTGGGTGTGCAAATTCCAAAGCATTTATTACATGGTCTTTACAGGAAGCTTGAGGAACTGCTTTTGATAGCTGGGAGATGAGTGGCTGAGAGGTCAGGTTCTCGATGTTTATTTTGTCTCCTTTGCTTACTATGGAAGCTTAGGAAGTGCTGTTTAATTGTTGTACACCTTACTTTCCACATCTGTAAAATGGTGATGATAGCACCACCTGCAAAGAATTGTAGAAAGGAAAGTAAATAAGACAATTCATGTAAGGAGCTTAGAACAATGTCTGGTGCTTAGCTGGTGTTAGCACTTCTTTCCTTATCACGATAACTTTCTCATGATAAGGACAAATGCTCTCATTAGCATCTCTAGCTGATTAATTCAGTTAAGGAAGGCAGTCTCTTCTTGATCTACATTGCCTCTCCATTATCAGAACCAGATTTCTCTGGTTCCTGTTGCCTGAGGTCAGAACAGGTGAATCACAGATAACAAGGCCACAGGCTTCTATCCTGAAGTACAGCCACTCTGTCCTTGCTATATTGGCCTTGGGCTCCTGGGCCAGCTTAACTGCTTGAGTGGGTGTGGGAAAACCCTGTGGACTTGAAGAGTGATGCAAACCTGGGCAAACATGCTCATGATTCCCAGTGGCTAGGAGGCTTCTCGCTGGCAGACGAACCACACTGAAGGGAATGGTGTCCTAGGGGTGAGTGCAGTGGTCAGCTACTTCTGAGGTGACCTCGTGGGGCCCAGTCGCCAGCTAGAGCACACCAACTCTAGTGATAGTCAGCCCACCTTCAGGCATTCCTGAATGCCTTTGGCAATGTCACCAAGAGGAGAGTAGAGATGGGGCAGGGAGGTGGACACTACACATAAGAGACAACGTAGCACTGGTGTCCAACTTTGCCTATCACAGAGCATCAAATGGAGTAGGTCCAGGGATAGCACCAGTTCAAAAGGAGCATCAGCTGAGCCTGATGGGAGTGAGTCTCCTCCTATCCAGAGCCCCTGTGACAGGATCTTTCTGGAATACTGTGGATCTGACCCTAAATCAAGGTGGTGAGAACCTGATGTGACTATTTCAAAACGGGTCAATACCATCAAGCAGGCCACAATAATATGCCTGCTGAAGAGCACAAGTCAGTAGAGATGCATTCTAGTTCATTATTCAGAACTTACCACATTCCCTGGCGTTGTGGTGCACACCTATTATCCCAGAAATCTGGGAAGCTGAAGTCGAAGGACTGCAGGTTCCAGCCTAGTGTGTACAAGAAAGACCCTGTTGCAAACAAACAAACAAACAAATAAATGCTGGGTATGCATCTCAGAATGAAGGCCCAAGGTTCATTTTCTAACACTAAAGGAAAAACAGAATCAACAATCAAAAGCAAAAGCAATCACAAACCCATCATGAATTCTGTGCTTCGTTTGTCTTCTATTTCATTCTTCCTTGTTTAGTTCCTCAGGCAAATTGCACTGGAATGGAATTGCCAGGCTTATCTTTATGGGTGACAGTTTCTCATTTGTTTTTTGAGGTTTGCAGTTCACCTCTCTTTCAACATTAAAGAGTGAAAGAGACACATTCAGCGGCACGATGGTTAGAGGCATGGGTTCCTGGTTCAAGTGTGAGGGATTTCCTAACAGCCAGTCACTCAATAGAAAAGCAAAAGATATTCTTTCCCTTGTCTTTCTGCTGTGTGTGTCAAGCAAGGGAACCTCCATCATCATCATCATCATCATCATCTTCTTCTTCTTCCTTCTTCCTCTTCCTCTTCTTCTTCCTCCTTCTCCTTCCTCCTCCTTCTTCCTTCTCCTTCCTCCTCCTCTTCTTTCTCTCTTCCTCCTTCCTTCTCCCCTTCCTCCTTCTTATTCTTCCTCCTCCTTCCTCCCTCTCCTTCTTCCTCTTCCTCTTTCTCCTTCTTCTTCTTCCTCCTCCTCCCTCCTCCTTCTTCTTTCTTCTTCTTCCTCCTCCTCCTCCAACCTCCTCCCTCTTCCTCCCTCCTCCTCCTTTTCCTTCTCTTTCCTCTTCCTCTTTAATGTATTTGATAAAGGGTCTTACTATGCAGCTCAGACTTGGAGGGATTTTCCTGTTTTCAGCCTCCCCAGTGCTGGGATTACAAGCATAAGCCATTATGCTCATTCTTGGTGCTACCTCATCATGCTTGGGGGGTGAGGCTAGTGCAGCATGTGATGCCAGGGATTGAACCCCAGCCCTGTGCTTGCCTAAAGAGGCACTTAGTCCACTGAGCTATCTCACATGCCCTGATCTTATATATTTTTATGACAGAGTACCTGTGACCTGGTGGCACACAGAATTGTGTGCTGGGGGAGGTGGGACTGGGAAAAGGCAAAAATATAATTAATTGTTACCACAGGGAAAAGTTGAGCTGGGTGGATGTTTACAATGATTCATGTGGATCTTTGACTCAAGTGCCTTAATGAGTTTCTGCAACGCCTTCTGGTAAAAGTTTGGCTAAGGAGACTGTTTTGCCCAGGGTGTAACCACCTTGAGCCACCTTGACTACTGTGTAGAAACAACCACTGCCCTTTTGCAGAGTGATGATTCGAAGAGTGAAAAACAAAAGGGAAATCTCACTTCAAGCAGACTGTGGCTTTTGGATTCCACCTGGCACAGACTTCAGCCGATTAGCCTATCAAGGACAGAGGGGGCTTGTGGGATACTGTCATACTAACCTGTCTTGAAATTGCTGCAGTGTTATTTTACCTTTTTTTCTCATTAAAATAAAAAATAGATAATACAGCAACCTCTGCTAATTATCCATCCCTGTTTTGAAAATCTGTAACATATGTACTGTATATTGCCTTGTTTCTGTCATTTCTTCTATTTGTTCTTGCTTCTGTTTTCACTCTTGAAAATAAAAAATAAAAAATAGAGAAATTTGTTTTCAAAAACATCAGAGGCTAAACTACATTCAAACAGTGGGACAAAACATCCCAAGATGGGTAGAGAAAGATTATAGAGCAGGGGAAGCAAGCTGGTGTTAGAAACTCCCCCAGATTGAACAGTCAAGCAGGAGTGGGGGCAGTGATGTATTTATATTTCATGGATTCAACAAACACCTGCCAGCTCTTACCAAAACATTTAAAATAACTGTGTCTTACTGTACTCATGGTGACGAATCCTGCTATTAATTTTAAAGCTATTTTTTATCCATATGGAACTTAAAATCCCAACAGTCCTACCTGGTGGAGGTACCCTTCTGAAGCAATACAGTCGTGTCAACTGTTCCCTGAAATGCCACTGACTTAATGTATTTAGAAACTCCAGAAAGCTGCGTGGTGCATAGGAGCTGTTAGCCCCAGGTGATGGCTGGGTGTCCAGACTGTTTCTCTTACTTTGTTTTGGGAACTGTAGAGTCCAGCCATGCTGGAACATGTGACTGCCCCAAGGTACTGCCACGTGCCTTTTGATTTGGGCATATAGCATTTCTATTTATAATAATACTTCTATTATTATATTAGAAGTATTATTATTCTACTTTTATTGTAATACTTTATGGTCTTTCTCTACTCCTCTTGGATTGTTTTGTTCCAGTGTTTGAATGTAATTTAGCCCCTGATATTTTTAAAAACATATTTCTCTATTTTTTAAAAAAAATTATTTTAATTTGAAGAGTAAAAACAGAAGCAAAACAAAGAGAATACTTCTACATCTGAAATGCAGCTTGTTGTTTGTTTATTTTTAAAAAACTTTATTGCAGATCTGGAGTCTTTCAAAAAATTCATTTCGTTTCTCTATTTTTCTATGTCCAGTAAGCTCTGTCTGTCTATCTGTCTGTCTGTCCCTCTGTCCATCTGTCGGTCCGTCTTTCTGTCTGTGTATCTTGTTATATAATGGCATACATATTGAAATGTATTTAACCTTTCCCTCAGTATTTGGTGAGTTGGTAGTTTTCTTTCTCTTATAAATATGTCACATGTAACTCTCCCAAAGTATGGTTGACAACTAATTTAGGGCAATATTTTAAAACTAAAATGACTCGATCAAGTGGTTTTAATATTTTCACACCCTTGGTACATATGCCAAGTTATTTTAATTTACTTTTTTTCTTATTTTACTTTATTTTGTTGAGAGACAAATATCAATGAGACAGTTACATGCCAAGTTGTTTTCAGTAAAAGTGATTTCCTTATGAGTCTACCAGTAAAGGACAAGGGCTAGAGTGCTTGTTCAGAATAGATTTGTCTCATCTCTGGGTCTCATTGTCAAAAACAAAGGAAACAAAAAAATCTTTTAACAAGTATAAAACAAAATGGTGTTTGTATTTATTTTTCTGTTTAGTAGTTAAACCAAAATTATCTCTTTATGACTAGTATATTTTTTAAAGGAAGCTGCAGCTTTTCTGACTATTTGCTTTGTTCATACTAAACATTGTATATTATTCTATTATAACTCTTGAATTAGGGAAATAAAAATTTTTGAACCTTGGTTTTATTTCATTGATTCTCTTTCCTAATAATTTCTTCTAGCAGACAATTTTGCTAATAGTCATTACAGTGCCTAGGAGGGTAAATTGTGCATGGTCAGGAGTAAATAAGGAGTGTGTAAGAGATAAAAATTCCAGGGTGTTAGTAGGGAACCTTCACTCTTAACACCTTCAACTGTTCTATCACTTTAAAATTATTTAATGTGTTTAGTACAGGGTCTACAGGGCTTCACTACATAGATCAGACTCAGTAATTCTCCTGTTTTCAGCCTTCCAAAGCCCTGGGATTACAGGGGAGTCCCACTACACCCAGTCTCAGTCTGCCTCAGCATGCCCCACGGGTGGGCCGACAAGCAGGCCGGGGATCAAACACCAGTCCCTGTGTCTGCCTAAAAGGCACTTTAATCCACTAAACTATTTGGTCACCCCTGTATCACTTTTTAAAGTCATGCTGTTTAAGATATCATTTATATTTATATTTATCCTCTTCAGGTATTCAGTTTTGTGAATTCTGACAATATACCGTGATCAAGATACAGAATACTTTCACCAGCAACCCCATCTAGGCAGCTTTCTTGCCTTATTCCAGTCCCCGGAAGCTGCTGATCTGCTTTCTGCTAGTTAGTTCTGCCATGTCCAGGATGTCAGAGAAACGAACCCCCCGGCAGTGGCTTTAGTGTCAGTCTCCCTCCTCTTGGCTGCGTGCCCTGAAGTGTCCCGCACGGCTGCGTGTGTCAGCAGTCCATCCCTTCTCATTGTGAAAGTTGAGCTGGTGAACCCATAGAGCTTTCAGAAGTGAACAGCCCACTGCAGCACACATGTATTGGTTTCTCACTAGTGGTATGGAGTATTCTGTGGTGGATGTAACTTAGCTTTTTCTTTTACTATGCTTATGTTCCTTTTTTCTTTCCTTCCTTTTTTCCATTTTTTTATTTTGAGATAGAATCTTACTCAGTAGCCTGGGGTTGAACGTGCAGAATTCCAGAATAAGGGGATGGCAGGTGAATGTCTCTACACAAAGCTGGGCTGCTTTTTGCCTGCACATCACTCAGTATTCTCGGCACAGGTTGTAAGTCCTGACAGTGCCCCAGTCATCTCTGGGGTCTCAATATTGTTCTCGAATATGGCTTGGTTCATAGATTTCCACTGTAGGAATAAAGTGGGGGGGGGATCATGGGTAGCAGTGCAGAGTCGCATTAGTAGTAAATACATGGAAAGCGTGCAAATTTTAGGTGTCCTCACGTGTCAGTTAACCAAACAAGATAAAGAAACATAATCTTTTAACAAATGTCAATGAAGGTCAGGATTTGAGGTAGGGGTGCACATTTGTATATGACTCCCATTGATGTTTATAAACGTAGAATGATAAGGCGAGATCTATGCATTTTAAAAAGACTAGATCTGTTCATTCACTTGCCAGGCAGATGCATGGAAGACAAGTTTGAATACAGTTATCTCTAAGCCTCCACATTTTAAAGTATTCAAATACGAAAACATAAGCTAATTATAGTATTGTAGTATAAATGAAAACCATATAGATTATAAACATGAGACTCATGTGACTGCTAAAGCAAGAATGAAACTAAAGGAGATCATTGTGATTTAGGATTGAGAGAAATCTATTTTTAAAATTTGAAAGTTCTTTGGCTTGTAATTTAAAAATACGTATCTTGACAAATTATTTCACCACGTACGCACACACACACTGATGCACCTTTTCATCAGCCACATTTACTGCTGAAGTAATATTGCTAAATAAATGTTAAAAGAAATATTTGTGGAAGTTGTAGCTAATTCAATGACAATTCTTCTGGGCATTGGGGAACATCCCTATAGTCCCACTACTCAGGAGGCTGAGGCCCAAGAAGGATTGTTACAAGTTCAGGGTCAGTCTGGCTTACACAGTGAGTTCAAGGCCAGCCCAGCCTATAATCTAAGTTATAGATTTAGATCTTGTCTCCAAAAATCAATTAAAGTTAAAAGGTAATTCTGATGTTATGTAGGCTGATACTGGGGGAAAAAAAGAACATTTGGAATGCAAACCATGTCAGCTGATACTATGGCTGAGGTTGTAACTCTCTGTCTAAAGCAAAAATAAATGGAACCAACTCTATAACAACTTCATGCCATCCTCCTTATCTGTTCTGTCTTTCTCCTCTCTCTTCTTTAAGTGAGTTGAACAAATATGAATGTTCTTAAACCCAAAAATAAACAAAGAGAACAATAACGGAAATGTAATATACTTTCTTGAAAAATTCATACTTGGCTGAATATTTGTTTTCTATTTGGCTCCAGATCTTTCTTACCTTTGGAAGAGGATGCTAGCTTGGGGAGCATTTTCCAATTCAAATTTCTTTTACTGGGAAGGGCATGAATGATGTCACTTAGGGAAATTCATGTTGAGGACATGGGCTGTATAAAAGTGAAAGTATAATTTCTGTGCTCTGGCTTTATCTTTTCCATCTCTTTGCTTTCAAATTGGGTTTCAAGCATATTTAGGAGGATTTTTCTCTATCATGTTGAGCCCATTTTAATTTTTAGGGATGTGAACTAATAGTGATCGTCTTAGTCCTTCACCAGACAGACATAGGTAGTTTTGTATAATTCAGTCAGCAGTAAGGAACCTGAGATTAGGAGAAAGTATGTCTCTGGTTTTAAAGTCTTGGTTGATTCTCAACAGGGTGTTATCCACTTTGGCTTCCTCCAGCAAACATTCTAGCTCTTTGGTGGAAATGTATGAACACTCTTTAAGGTTGTGAGAGAGTGAAGTGAGAAGGACCTGCCATAAGCAGGGATCTGCAGGAGTTTGGGATGTTAGAACTTGGTGGGCCATTGCCACACCCTATAGAGCCCTTAGTAAGAACCACTTGCTTGTTAGTGAAGGAAGGATGAGAGAGGTAAATGAGAGTTAAGAAGTAGTTTGTTTATGAGTGGAGTTTATCGTTGTTACCAGGCATTAGGTATGTATCCTCAGCTTCACATGGTTTATCCATAACATTTGAAAAAATGTTATGATAAAAATTCCTTCAATAAATGTATGAATAAAGGATAAAGAGTAAGGACTGATGAAAGCAGAGTGACATAGGACATATCCTGCAATAAACATGGTGGATTACATCTAGTAGAGCAGAAGATTTTGAATGTTTCACAATGAAAAAAGGCATGCAAGCCGGGCGTTGTGGCGCATGCTTGTAATCCCAGCACTCGGGAGGCTGAGGCAGGAGGATTGTTGTGAGTTCGAGACCAGCCTGAGCTACAAAGTGAGCTTAAGGCCAGCCTGAACTGCATAGTGAGACCCTGTCTCAAAAAGACAAAAAA
>PVKA01041350.1:0-18175 GCA_004027165.1 Ctenomys sociabilis | reverse complement strand
TTTTATTTTCTCTGACTACTGCTCTGTGGAGGATCAGGAAGCAACAGAGTAACTGGAATGAGGGTGACATGGCCTTCTGACCACAAGTTAAGTCACAACTCCTCACACATACAACCATAAAGGTCAAAATATTATTTTCTAAATAATTCAAATTATATAAAATTGCTTGAGTGCATGGAAACATTCTTGAACTTTCCAAACCTGTTATTGAAAAAACAACAACAACAAAGAGCACATATTATGTGTGATGTTCTGCTAGAAGTTGACATAAAAAGCTGAACTTATTGAAGGGCTTCCCCCATTCGAATGACAGACATAGGTTTCAAGTTTGGGCAGTGAGTTACAACCAGAGGTGATCCTTTATAATGCTCAAGTAGTGTTTGCATATCATATATGGGTCTGGTCCTGGGAGTACTTACCTGATCCATAATAACTCCTGCGGGGAAGCTGGGAATCCCACCTAGCTCTACAGGTATGTATTTCTGCCTAGTCTGCACCACAGTTTGCTTTGACCCAGCTACATTCCACTGCCAGCGCTAACAGTAGCATTGTTAAGTGATTTAGCGTGTCAGTGCATGGATAATTTCCATATACCAGCCAGTATAAACACAGGCTTTCTAAAAGTCTGACTACCAGTCCAACTGAACAGTGCCTAGGGAACATCATCTTTGCCTGAAATTCTTTTTTTAAAAAATGTATTCAGTTGTTGTAGAGTCTCACTACACCGTGAGTCTCAAATTCATGGTAATCTTCCCATTTTCAGTCTCCCACAGCACTGGAATTACAGGTGTGCGCCACTATGCCTGGATTCTGAATGGCTAAGTCCACCCTGCAGCAGGGCTAGCAATGGCTGTGGTCCCAGGGATCAAACTTAGCTAAGCAGGTGCTTAGTCTGCTGAGCTATCTTGCCAGTCCCTGTGTGAAATTTTGTTGAAAAGGGATAGAGGAAAACAAATATGAAGTGGGTGCTGATCACTGCAGAGCACAGACAATAATTCACACTTCTCAGAACCTTAGTAGTATCCTCATCCCACCAGGAAGTTCTTGGCAGGTATGAACAGAATGAGAAGGATTTTGTACTGAGTCCCTGGGGAACAGAACTGCACCTCCTCCTCTGGTCCAGCCTTTTCTTAGATCACCATGGCTCTCTTTGATAGGAATGTCTGGAGCCAGAATCTGAAGGTTCACATTCTTAACACATGAAGCTGAAAAGGGAAGAAGGTAGAAAATGCAAAAGGCTAACAAACAGCAAGAAGCTGTGGGATTCTTTCTCTTTTCTCCGACACTGCACTTGCTGACAGAGAAAAACCAAGAGTGTGGAACTTGCTAGATAAGGACCCGAACATCCTTTCAGTTGCCAACATGAGCATTGGTCTTTTTGGTGCCAGTGTCCTCTTTACACTAAGTATCCACCATTTGCGACACAATCCCATTCATCACACAGGCTCCAAAGGCAATGTTTGTGCTGCTGCTCCTGAAGTTGCTCAAGGAAAAAGCAGTTCTGTTGTCCTAGACCGGCAGGACTTCAGGCTGCAGTCTGAAAAATTAAATGTTCAAGGCCTTTGGCACTTCTAGTTCTATCCAGAAAAGGACACAGACCTGGCATTTGGAAAGCATTCGCTCTCCATTAAACTTACGGAACCTTGACAAACCCGAGACACTAAGAATTAGTCTGCCACTGGCCAAGGTTGGGCTTTCCAAAACCGATAACAATGAAAACAATAACTTACTGCCATTTATACGCTTCTACGCTATTGTGTCAAATTTTAACCCTAAAAGACGTCACAGTCTGAAAAGCACTTCAAGATTTATTATATAGAAAAAGAAGAAACCGCTTGAGTAGAATCACCTTGCCTGCAGTTTCTTGCTCTAAATCACCCTCTTAGCCGCAGAACAAAATAGAGTGTGTTTCCAGCTCCTCCTGACTCTCTGTTGGGGAACAGTTACAGAAACGACATTGGAGGATGAGAGAGGTCGTGATCACTGGCCAGAAGTGCTCTAGTGGCCCATGGTCAGTTCTTGGTGTCCTATTAACCCAGTAAAGAAACAGCAGTCATTTCCCTAGTAGTCTTGCCAGCATCTAATTTCTACTTCCTAGCACAAACAATAAAATTTGGTGGTACAAGTCTCATATTTTCTGGTTACTGTTGAGACACAGAAACCATTTGATCTCCTTTAGGGATGAGTGCCATCCAACAGTTTGCATGATTATGGCTTTGGGAACATAAAACGAGATTCAGATAGTTGGCAAAACGAGGACAGAATTTCTCACTTTTAGCATTACATTTCCAAAACCACTGGGTGTGGCCTACACATGACATTTGTTGGTGTCAATAATGTTCTCCTCAGATGCCTACATTTGTAGCATCAGTCAAGCTATAATAATAATAATTCTTTAAGTAAATCAACCATCACAAAAAACTTGGAAGATTGTTTAAGTAACAACAGACTCAACTATCAGCAGGGAATGACGGCAGGCAGGGAAGTCATCTCCTAATGTTGTTTAAGCCATTTGGGCATCTAAATAACCTATCAAATTGCTCCAGAATTTAGGAAAGAGAATTTCCATATTTGCTCTGTCTTGTGTATCTCAGGAAGGAAAACAAAGTAGAAGAGAAACATCCAAAAGCACATAGACGAATGGAAAAGAAAACTGTGGACCTTCACCCACTAAATAATGGGGCTCCTTAGCCAAGGAATCACCTGGCCAATCCTACCTTGGGGACTCTTAATTCTTCAAAGGATGCTGCCAATCACATACCCTGCTACCCACTAATAACATCCTATGAGTGGAAACCCCAGCTGCATACATTTTGCTTTCTTGCCAGTGTTTCATTTTTTCCAGACCTTTTCTTCCCTCTGTGTGGTTGCTGAGACCAATTCATGGACTTACTGGCATGTTAGGAAACATGGAAACGATTAGAGACTGCATTCGGGGCAGGACAAGGACTCGCTGGAGAATCAGTGTGCTCTGCAGAACTTGAGAGCACTTGGCAATACTCATGGAAACTGTGGCGCGAAACCCACTAATGGTATCTCGTGTCACACAGGACATTCTGTCACAGCGCTATATTAATCTGTGCATTTCAGGCAGGAGGCACGGTCTACCTCAGAATCGTTAGCTCTGAGACTTACTGTCCTTTGTTTCTTTATGCAGCCCAGTGGAACTCAGGAAATACTCATCTCAATAGTTTCTTTCTAGGCTTCGTAGCTGAATGTAGACAATGAAAATAGTCCCACAAGATACTACTGCAAGCAGCAGCAGCTGAGAATCCTCTCAAAGTCACAATGGAGGGAAAGTGACAGCATTCATAAAATCAAGAACTTGAGTTTTCAAATGACTGATTTAAGTCCTAAGTCAGTTTCACTCTCCTTCTTTCACCATTTGAATGCTAAGGTTGTCTAGGGAGAGACAATCAAACTTTGAGCAATGTGGTTGAACCCAACAGCCTTTCTCCTAACTCAGAGAAAACTGCAAGCACTGCTGACAAACCTCAGGCCAGGGGTAGTGAGTGAGTCCCAGAAAAAAAAAAAAAGCTCAAAAACACAAGACTGGTTGAAGGGGGGAGGTTTTAACATCAAAAAACACAGACGCTGGGCCTGGTGGCACATGCCTGTAATTCTAGCCCTCTAGGAGGTTGAGGCAAGAGGACAGTAAATTCAAGATTGGTCTGCACAACTCAGCAAGACCCTGTCTCAAAAAGAAAAGAAAGAAAAAAAAAATAAATAAAGGGGTGGGAGCCGGGTGTGGTGGTAGATGCCTGCCATTCCAGCACTCTGGGAGTTCAGGGCAGAAAGCTCAAATTTTAAGATCCGCCCAGACAATTAAGTGACTCTTCAAGAGCATATATATGGAATAGAAAAAAAGAAAATTTAAAAAGGGACAGGCATACAGCTCAACGTGGATGTTTGGATTCAATCCCCAGTGCCCCAATAATTAAGCAATTGATGAATCAGGGAAGCAGGGAAGAAATGTAAAACTTAACCCAAAGGAAATGAGGTATCAGAAATATGTTACCTTTAGAGGCAGTAGTTATTTCTCTACGTAACCTCTGTCTCCATAACTAATGACATGTCTGTCTGTCTTCAAGATATAGGTTTTACAGCAATAGTCAGAATGCCATTTTGTTCTATTAGCAGACTGATTAACAAGTCCCCTGTGCCAGCATCCCCATTCCCAAGTCTGTATCTTGGGGAACCCAAGAATAGGAGAATCCCATGGTCTGAGCTCCCTCCCTTCTTGACGCAAATGCACATGTATGCAACATTGGGAACAAGAAGTAGAGTCAGTCATGTGAAGTGGCTCTGTGAGATTGGTCAGGATTCACTGTCAAGCATAGAACACAAATTCACTGCACTTGGGGACTAAGACTGAGTTGTTTTAGGGGAACCTGATGCAATGGCATGGGCTCCAACTTTTTAACCAAACACTAATAGCTGAAATTCACGGCGCCACCATGCCACGATCCTTATTCCAGGCAGTATCACACAACCTTTTCATGTATTCCTCAAAGCACAAGTGAGATGCAGAGGGCATAAGTAACATACCAGCCGCCAGGGAGGTTTTTGGGGATGGAGACAAGACCTGAACCAGGAAGGCTGCCTGGAAGGCACCCCTACCTGGAACTGCACAGGGTTCCTGAGTCAGGAACGTGACTCACTCCTAACAGCAATCCCTGGCAGTCCTGTGTAACACACTCTAAGTTCTCTTGCCT
This sequence comes from Ctenomys sociabilis, assembly GCA_004027165.1. Lineage (NCBI taxonomy): Eukaryota > Metazoa > Chordata > Mammalia > Rodentia > Ctenomyidae > Ctenomys > Ctenomys sociabilis. The sequence goes on along the minus strand of PVKA01041350.1, from coordinate 13,460 downwards.
TTTCTTCTCTATTCCTCATGTAAAATCCATAGTCACCAGGAATGACTGCATACTTCTAGCTCACAGAAATGTTAATACATGTACAGTTTTTCATAGACCATGGGGAGGTACTGTAATTTGAAAACCACAGCCTTAATCTAAATAATGAAATTTTTGGCATTAGCCCTTGCAGAGCTGATCTGCTTATACTGTGGTACCTGGACCACCTCACTATGGAAGGGGGCTCCAGGCAGACCTTAAGTGGGACCAGGTTACTTCAAGCATCTGCTTTGAAGTTGGCTGCTGGAAGCAGAATCCTCTTGACTTCTCGGGTCAGTCCGCAGAGCCCACAATGTTCCTGAAATATGAAGCTGTGTATTTCTGTAACAACTAACCACTGTTCATAACGTTTTTATAGCGAAATTCAACCTTAGTTCTTTTCAATCCAGAAATGCCTCCGTTTCTTCTTGATAAGTTAGGGAGAAGAACAGCTGGAGAGGAGAAGGGTCGGAGAGGAGGATATGAGGAGGCAGAGGTGCGTTAAAGCAGTGGCGCAGTGCTAAATCTGCCTGGACATCTGGATGTTTCTTCTGGAATGTTCCATGTGTAGAACAAAGGGCTTCCAGGTGCTGGGGGTCCGGACTCACTCCCATGGCCACACCAATGATGGCTGAGACACCCCTATTGCCAACTGGCTTGTACAGGTCATCGCAAGTTTAGGGACAGGCTGAACCAGCACAGAATAAAAATTATAAGACAGCATTTTAATTGGTGTCTTGAGGCCATTTAGCACAGGAGAAAGATAGCTTGCAAGAGCAAAGAGCAATTAATGAAGGGAGCAAACAAAAGTTCATTTAGTACCTTCCAAATAAGTTCCTCTGTCTGGGGGCTGGGGGAAAGGTAGCCTGCAACAGGAAGATAAACTGCAGGTATTTAAGTGACAACGCCTTTCGCTGAGAACTGCTGTTCATTACCCTCTGAGGTTGCAGTGACAGTGGAGCCAGTTAGAACTAACTTTATTATTAGAAGCAATTAGGGAAGAAAGGGGGCAGAATTTCATTTGGTTATTTCAAAACAAGTTTCTGTGCAGTTTAATGAAGGCCTGCAGTGTCAAGATAAAATGTGTATTTTACTGGAAACAGCCTTGGTAAATGATTACTTGTTACCAGCGGGTGTCTCCAGGAGGAACAGACAGGGTAGGCTGGATTTCCATATGTGCTGTAATATAATTCAGCTGCCTCAGCTTCACACAACTCTAACTGGGCAGTGTGGCCTGATGGGTAAGCACATGAGTTTTGAAGCCAGAAGGTCTTCAATTCCTGTGACCTTGGCAAGGAAATGACCGTGGAGGTGCTCTTATAGCTGGGCATTTGTTTATTCACATACAAGGTAGAAATTATGCCAGTGTTGATCCTCATAGGGCTTTAGAGATAGCAATGCACTGAACATACGTTAGACACATAATTATTAACTGCTAACTCCAAGGATCATTTGGGTCAGAGATTGCTTTTAAAGAAACTGCTTGCATAGAGCAGCTTTCCTTATAAATCAGTAAGGGTCCTATTTATAACCTTTGATCGGGTTTCCTTATAAAGTTGTAGACAAATATTCATTTTTGGAGCCACAGTCACTTATATATAAGTTCTTTTCAGACAATGTTTTAACAATTCTAAGAAATTTGGACATTTTGAAATGATGTCATTGCTTTTAAGGTTTAATAGACCAGCTGTGTACCATAACTTTTCATTTGTAACTTTAACAACAGTGGCAGTTTTTAAAAATATGTGGTACATACGACCTTTTTCTTTATTAATACCTCGAGCACCTTTAACTCTTCCCCCTTACACACACCTGGCCTGGGAAACAGGGCCACTTTGAGGTTGAAAGGTCACTTGCGCTAACTCTCACATCAAATAGAGGATCAGGCTTTGGCTCCTCCTAAGGGTTCTCTTTAAGTAACCTCTCACTTGATCATAAACGCACCCATGAAATCCCACTAATCGTATGTGCTGACTCTTTCATACACCCTTTCATTAAAAGCTCAGGTTGAAGATTTTCTTCAGATGGTTACAAAATGTGCGCATGCAGTGGGGAATATGGCACACTGCATACACATTATGTTTTCATTTTCCAAATCAACAGCATTTAACTAATGTGTCATGCGCCATCGTATTGTACCCATAAGATGAATAAAATTCCTTTCTTGGATGTTAACAAGCAATGCCTTGTTATTGAAATCCATTCACTTGGGAGAAGTCGAAACTAGCAAAATGTCCTCTGTGTAGTTATATGTTTTCTCAGGCTCGTGCTAAGCCATATTGGCTTTCATCTACCCTGAATTAGCTTATGCTAACTTGAAAGTAAGAGCTACTTTGATGGACTCTACCCTACAGATTGTGAGAAATAATAGGTGAAAAATTATAGGACGTACACATTGAAGAGATTCTCTCTGAAGCTTGTGGTTTCTTATTCGATGTAAATTCAGGAATAAATTCAAGCTGACGTATTCTTTAATCCAGTTGTTGATGTCCTAGAATGCTCACCCCTTTCATAAATACAACGTCCTAGTACAGGAGAAATTCTATTTTGAAAAGACTCCCAAAATTTCAAGTAATGATTTATTCTAGTTGTTGATGCTGATTCACAAATTAGTCTCTGTCAGAAAAAGTTAACTTCAGGCAAAGCTTAGACGGTGAATAGAATAAAACACAGAGCATAGAGATTGTGAAGTAGGGAGGCCTCCCCTTACCCTGGATCTTTCTTCCAGTTTGGTCATCATGACGACTGTGGCACTCCGCTGCTCCCATATCATTCTCCAAAAGTCCCCAAATGTCTCAGGAAGAGATCCCTGCGTTGCAATGTAGGCATTTTGCTTCCGATAGCCATCTATGTAGTTGGCATTCACATAGTCGCTTCCTGGGATTCCTACAAAGCAAGGAACATTACTGACCCAGGTGAGCAGACCCCAGGAAGAGCCCAGATGCAGTCCAACCACAGTACTGTGCTCTTCAACCCACACTATTCTAGCAGAGGCCTGATCTATTAACATTTGGGGTGGAAGCCAGATTATAAATAGGTCCCACTATGACCATCCTATTTCTTTAAAAAATACACTACTCAAAGTATCAGGAATTTTCTCAAACTGGGCATGGTGGCACATGCCTGTGATCCCATCACTGGAGAGGATCAATACAAGTCAGAGCTGCATAGTGAAAACCTGTACCAATAGTGAAAACCTGTACCAATAAATAAATACATAAATGATTGAAAATAAAAAAAGAATTTTCCTGTGACAAAATAGATGTCAAAAGAAAGATATAACAGATGAAAAATATAACAGATGGTCCACACAATGCCTTTTCTCTCACAGGTTCACTGTTTTCCTTTGATAACACCAGAAAAAAAGTTTGTGAGAACAATAAACAATCTGGTCCTATTCCTTGACATATTGATCCCTACTTTTTTTGTACCAAGTATCAAATTTAGGCTAGGTGCTGTGTCGCTGAGCTACATCCCTGGCCCTAGACAAAAAACTAAAAAGGGGAAGAATGCCTGAGTCTGAAAAAGACATATAATGTGGTTCTGTCAGAATGACAAAAAATTTACTGCAGATTAACTGTCAGGACTCACATCTATTCTTTCAATTCCCACAACATGATGCAAATCCTCTCACAAAAGTGGGAAGAAGAGATCAGAAGAAATAAAAACAACTTGGCCAACTTGACCAAGATGGTGAGACCAGGCCCAACGACAGGCAGGTTCTCTGCTGTGTCTGTTATGTAATGTCTGCAGAGCTTTGCTTCTTGCTTTAAACTCTGTGTGGTAGATACAAATAGTACAGAATCTGTCCTTGGATAACAGTGGCCTCTTAATCAGCTGTCACACCTCTAATTTGGTCCTCAGCAGTCTGTTCTAAGTAGCAAGAGAACATGTTTGATATATGTAATTTGTAACTTCTTCAAACCCAACAATGTTGCCTTTCGTTAAATAAAATCCAAGCTCTCAATATTGCAGACAAAACCCTGTCCTTCTCCAGCTTCATCTCACTCCACTCACCTGCTAACTCTCTAGACAATGACCTGCTTTGGTTATTAGGACATATGGCTCTCCCTCAGCACTGCCTGAGTCTGAGATGGACCCTGTCTCCTTCCTATCCTAAAACACAAGGACTTGAGTCCTTCCAGGCTACACTGGGCCCTCCAGAGTCCCTGGAAACCTTTAAGAGTACTATTCTAGGTTAGAATCATGTACTAATTTTGCTTTAACTTGAACATTGCTTTTTTGACCAACATACCATGTGTCTTTTACTTAGTTCTGCTACCACTCATGTCAAAAAGAATAATTTGCCCAGTTAGAACATTTCATATCAGCAGAACTGTACTTTACTGGAGATAAGCAGCATAATTCCCAACAGCTAAATTTGGCAGCAGATTATATGCCACTGACAGGTGGACAGATAGAGAAAATGTAGTAGTTATATACAATGCAGTTCAACTGTCATAAAGAAGGATACATTTAGTTGTTTGCAGGAAGATGGATACCTTGAAACAGTGACTCTTTTGTGGTACCAGGGATTGAACACCTGACCTCGCTTTTGCCGGACATGAACTTATGCTGCTGGCCTTACACCTTGAGACCATAATGTTACGTGAATTAAATCAGACACAGAAGCTTAAATATTTTGTGGTTTCTTTTATAGGAGAAGCCCAAATCATACATGAACAGAAACATAAAAGATTCTCACAAGCAGGGAGGTGGATTTTGTTCAAATGAGAAGGGAATCAAGCGATGGAGGGAGAGGGCCGGAAAGGGAGGAAAGGAGGTGCACCAACCTGCATGAGGAATGTAATCAATATGCAATACAAACATGTACTGATTTTTAAATTTTATTTTTTTTTTATTAAAAGGAGTGAAACCCTAACTTTTTTCAGCACAGTGCTTTTACGATGAATAAATTAAGTGTGAGCTTCTTCCTAGAAGAGTGAGTGTGATGAAGTAAATGAAGGCTGTACCAGGTGAAAAGGCAGAACAGACAGCTGCCATGGAGCAGGTAGGGAGCAAGGAGAAACACCACCTGCCACCTCAGAACACACCATACACTCAGAGACCCCAGTCTTTGATTCTGAAGGATATAACTATAGAGAGGGGCTTTACCTCTAATTCAATGAAGCACAATCACATAATAAAACTAAAAAGGGACAAGTCTCCTAGGTGAGGAACGAGTTGCCTGTCCCTGGATGGAAGTCAATGATGCACGGATATCAGTGTATTTTGGTAGGAAGCCCTAGAACTCATCCTTCCAGCCATGGGAAAACACTGTGTCCTGGAATTATGGGGCAACTTTTTTTTTCTTTATAATAACACATATGTGCCTAAGCTAAAGCTATTGTATTTCACTGATTGCCACTTGCAATTACTCTGAGTGCTTTTCAGATTCTAGTTGTAAAACTTATCTTCTCAAGAAAAGTAATGAAAGTCAGATGGAAACAACTGTGCTCCTAGATGAACACATGGAAATGGAGTACCACCAGCATTAGCTGAAAAGCTTTCTGAGCGAAAACTGAAATGCACAGTTGGTTGTAACATTATTCATCTATTACAGCTACTCAAGTAGCAGTTGGAGTTCTGGCAGCTCTTTGTTGATAAAGATCTTATTCCTTCTCTATACCAAATTACTGTAGATTCAAAGGACAGTTTAAATAAAATCCTTGGGTTACAGCTCCTGGGAAGTGCACACCTCTCACAGGTTCACAGGATTTGATTCTGAGCCAAGAATAAGTCTGTTTTATAACACAGGAAAAGTCTACTTTCAATATTTTAATTTACCAGTTAACAACATTAAAGAATAGACATGAAGAATTCTGGCTAAGGGCTTTGCTCAGCTGTTAATATATGGGAAACTTAAGGAGAAACCAGAGTAGAAAAATCTGGATAAGATAGACAATGTATCAACTGAGCACTGTGTCAAGCCTTCCCATATCAAGTATAACAAGCACATCTAAAATAAATGCATCTGAGGACATAGAGGCAATGGCCATGGGTTTTTCCAGAAGGAAGCAATCAGGTATGTTGACTCATCTGCGTGATAATGCAATGGATTTTCTTGGATTGTAGGAATCAAGCTTGAATAATGCAAATTTTGGAGCATAAATGGGTTGGCATTGGAAAATGGTTATGCTTCACAGGGACAAGAATATAACTGAGCACCTGGGATTAATACCATATTATCACAGGCTTTGAGAATTTGGAGTTGAGATTTTTTTTAAAGAAAAAAAAATTGAAAATAAAGTCAATAATCCATGAACTAATTATGTGGCTATGGTCTATGTCCTGAAAATAATACTGATATTCCTCTCCTGTTTAAACACACTATAAGTAGATACCACCCAAAATGAAAATCTCTTTACATCAGCTTCTATAATGCTTGCTGCTAGACAGATGCTCTAGGCATGCTCTCTCCCCTGGTACTTTGTAATGCAGAGATATGAGAGAAAGATTGTTCTTTAGAAAATCCACAGTCTACTGACACTGGTATCTATATAACCCCATATATAACAAGCTGTCCAGAAACATGAATGTTGTGAAAAAGTGATGTCTCATTCTTTTAAAAACATTAACCTCAGATTAAAAGCAAAATTTAACCAGCATGTTTCTTACAGTTGCGACCCCAGTTTTCAATATGATATATTTAGAAAGAGATTTCAACTAACCATGGGAAAATACACAATATGCTCTCTTTTCAAATGCTTCAAGTCCATGAAATGCTTCCTTGGAAACTTGTGATTAGGACACTTTTGCTGGGAGGCTGGATCTACAATAATCTTTCATTTGGGGGAATGACATCCAAATGAAGCACATTTTTTTTTTTAATTTAATTCAATTCCCTGCCTTTCCTGGAAAATGACTTGCATCTGCTAACGCAGGAGTAATCAGAGTTCACTGCTAATACAAGAGGAGACCTCTTGGGCTCTAATAGGTGGAAAGCTAACTTAAAATGCAGGACTGAGGTAGCACGGAATTGTAATACTTGAGCTGATTGTTTTTTTGTTCCCGGGAGTCACGAAGAACTTCCTAGTGACAGTGCTGTCCTTAGGTTTCTGTTCCTTTTTCCATTTGTCATCAATATGGGGAAGACATGACAAAGATGTTTGGGTTTCACTGTTGTAGGTAAAACATCTTAGTAGAGAATGGTCCTGCTGTGGGAACTGACCCTTGGGGCCACTAGGCTTATAATAGTCACAGCTCAGAAAGAGCACCTTCCCTATAAAGACCTCATCCTTTCTAACTTGGCTGCACGGATAAGATCAATAGGCTTTCATGATTTCTCACATATCATCTAGCATATATTCTCCAATTAACCACAGTTACATGAACAGTTCCAACACCATTAATAATTATTCTAGTTTTATATTAAGAAACCTAAGGCTACACTCTAACTGCATGTTATGCTCGTATGGCTCACTGTCTTGTACTTCATCATTTAACTGACTATTCTTTTTCGTGGCACTTAAATTTTTTACTTATATGGCTTCGGCTGAGTTTTACTGTTTTGGGCTAATTACACCTAAAACTGTAAACCTGATCTTTTAAAATTAACCGAGGCTGTGATGAAGTGAACAGTCGGTAGAGTGGTACTTCTGTCATCTTTGTGCACAACAAGCCCAAAGCAAATACCTATTCAAACAGAATCAGGCAACTTTTAGACTATCATTTTATTTGCTGGTAGTTGTTAGTTTTTGGTGGGAAAACAGAGCTCAGCATGGACTTTGACTGGAGACTTGGCCATTCCCCTCATGTGCTGTAAAATTTCAGAAAATGTACCAGGAGTTCAAGTGCAAAGACAGTAGGATTTTGCTTCATCTAAGCATGAGCGTGAGAGGGCGGGGCTTAATAACACTGTCTCTGTGCATGTTGGAATATTTAAATGAGGGGGAGACCTTTGGAAGGATGAAGATATTCTGCTTAGGAGAATATGTGATAACAATTTTTGAGGAATGTGTAATTGTTTCAAGGGTGCTACAATGTGAGAGAATATATTATCTAAGCTGTTTTGTCACTGTGTGGTTATAAAATGTTTTTTTTCCCCCTGTTAATTTGTGAAGGACTAATTGGGCCATGTAGCTTTCTTAAAAATAGAACCCACTCAATTTTTCTGTGGACTAAATTATTTCTGTCAGCAGGTAATTTGACTGGAAAGGAGTCTCGTCTTAAAAGAGTATTTGTAATTACAGGAAGCTTACAAGCAATCCTTACAATTTAATGCTAGGTGAAAAAAACAGGACCCAGAAGAGTGCATGAATCACTGTGTCAACATGAAATTAAGTAATCATAAGAGGAACATTCATGTTTCCATATCACTATGGGTATGGAACATTACATGTATATTTTAGAGAGTAGTAAAAATACTAAGGACTTGCTAAGAATTTAGAGACACTGACCAGGAGCCAAGGAACTCTGTCCAGGGCCACAGGCACTCTGTGTGCTCTCTGACATTTGGCCAGGTATTCAACTTGTCCAGGCCTGTGATTTCTTATCTGCTAAACAAGGTGTGTTGGACAAATTGATTCCCTCAGGTCCTTTTAAGTTCTAAAATAAGATGATTCTCTATGGTGGTCTTAACCTTCTTTGGAGAGGCAATCTCTACAAAGTTATTTTAAGGTGAACAAAAGCTTCCAACCTCTCAGATTAGGTAAGAATACACTCTGATGCTCTTTCAGCTGATTTCTATGCTTCCTCCTCTTGTGTGCTGAGAGATTTTTTTTCAATAAGACTGATACTGCAACTCTTGAGGGCAGCAACATGAAAAGAAAGCCAAAAGACAAGAGGACATGGTGGCACAGAGTCTGCTCCTGGGAAGCAGCTCTCCTTGAAGTTCAGGAGCTAGGAAGGAGTCTGAAGCCGCCTTGCAGGCTGGCAGCAGCTGTGCTGCAATGGACCACAGTCGCTAAAGCACTGCAGAGGGGAGGAGAAGGGAGGGACCTTCTGCTCCAAGCTCAGCATACCTTAAACTCAGGCTCTAGTTTATTCCCTTTCAGTTCCCCCCAATACTTAACAAAGTAAAACTTGTGAGAAAACTTTTTCGGTAAGCCAGTTTACTTTCTGCTATAAAACAGATCTACTCAAAATCTAACATGTCCCTTTCTGTGCACGTGTGCATGTGTGCACACACATAAAAACAGAAAAGCAATCAATTACACTCTAAGATCTACACTCGACTTTTATCATTTGTTATGCACTAAGATCTTTCCTCGCACCAGATAAATCAGAAATTAGAACATAGAAAATAATTAACAACTATCTATGGGTAAATTTAATTTCAAAAAATATGGATCTTTTCTCTCTACTTAAATCATAAGAGACACCCATGGCTGTATCAGAATGGGTAAAATGAAGCATTTCTTTTCTAACATACTAGAAAAAAACAAACCTTTCTTCAGAAAACACATTTCCTAGAAGAACTGGTATTTGGAAAAATGTTCCCTTATGTCTCTGTGGAACATACATTTTCTTTCTCAAAAGCAGGCCTTGCTCCGTGAGTGCACCACCTAGCACTACAGCAAGCTATGGGAGAGGGAATCAACTTGTACTTTTTCATTATTCTGTCTTCCTCTGATGTTTGGCCTTGCTGCTATGTGAGGGGCCTGCAGCTGGAGGACCAGTATAGAAGAGTATGTGCACAGAGCAAGATGGGACACATGGGTTGGGGAGTCCTGCACACTGATGATAGAAGAAAAGCTCATCTGTCATTAGAGAGCATCTTGTCCTAAAATAATGAAACAAACCTTGGGCCATTACAGCAGACTTTTACAGCCACCCACAAAGCTGCCACATACTCAATTTATATTAAAAGTTTATTTTATTAATAAAAGTTCAATTACTGTAGGGCTTCATCTAGCAATGACAGAATCTAGCACTGGATAAGCCTATAGGAGCTGTGTATACAAGCAATGTTGAGCTCTTTGGTCTCTTATTATAGTATGTGAACATTATCATCATGCCATCCTCAGGGAAACACTCTGCAAAACTCAAATGAGTCTGCATTTGGAATTTCCTAAATGCTATGTAGAATGCTATTATTCTTACTGTGGCCAGTATAAAAAGCAGAAATAAAATTAGTTTACTATTTCCTTGGTAGTGATGAAAAATAGTTCCCAATCAGAGGACTCCTTTCTAGCTTCCTTGTTTATAAAAAAAATGGAACAGAACAGATGAAATTATCTTCCAACTTCCTAATAATGTACAACAGCCTGGGCCTGTGCTTTAACACCAGAGTGATACCTCACTGACAGAAGTTTTGCTGCGCCTTAGCATAATGAAGCAGAGATTCATTAGAGTAATATGCATAGATGTATTATAAATACAAAAAAAAAAAATCCAATGACTGAACCAAAGACAAAAAGTACTCATTCTTGCAGCTTTATAATTTACTTTTGATTCTGTTCTAGAGAAAAACAGTAAACAGAAAACCAATACAAGTGCTCATGTCTTAAAATCACGTTTTCTCTATTTTGGTCCATCAGCTAATGTAGCAGCTGGGAAGTAACAAATCCCCATGCCACTTGCTTGACATCCAAATAGCACCAATTAGATATTTTTTACAAAGGCTGTATTAACTCTCTGAAAGAGCTCCAGATTTCTAAAGCTAAATCTCACCTAGCTTGCTGCTTAATAGAAATTAAGCTAAAAGAGTATGTCAGTGCACTGCTCCTCAAAGAGATATTTTGTATTTGGAAAATATGAATGACATGCAATGTCTACAACCAATTCTCCAAGATGAATTTAATTATTATGTACTGCTTTGGAAGCCAATACCAAGAATAAAAATGCAATTTCAAAATAAAAAGACTTGACTGTATCAAATTCACGAACAATTACCTTGAAAAGTGAAAGAAGGATAACCCTTCATTTTTTCAGAATATTAGGTACTGATTGAAGTATATAGCGCAGGTTAGGATTAGGTTTAGGTACGCTATATACCTAAATCAATACCTGATATTCTGAAAAAATGCAAGGAAAATGAAGTCAAGCACAAATTCGATGGGATTTATAAAAGTATTTTTTAATGGGGTGCATGGTCTAGAAAATGTTCTTTAGCACTTAGAAGGTCAAGAGAAAAATAAAACAAGGGCCAGGTGCTGCCAACCATTCAGTAGTGACTAGAAGAGGGAACGAGAATTAAGAGGAAAAGATATTGTCTTTTGCAAAGTGATGTGGACAGAACAAATGACAACTTAAAGGAATTCTTTCCTGGCTTGAATAATTTTATGCTGTGCAGCCACAGCTTCCTACGGGAACATTTATATTCGCTGTGACTGATGCTCTATAGAAAATATTGGGTAGACTATGTTAACTTTTATGATATTGTTTCCTTTGGATTTTACTTACTAAAAGGATATCTGGCTGCTAGAGATGATTTTATAAAAAAGAAAGGTATTTCACAGAATGGGCATGAATTGGAGAATAGGGCAACATATGCTGACAGCTGTTTTAAATGAATCTGTAGAGACTTACTGTACTTTACAGAGTAGAGATAAAGACAAGCTTGAATCCCAGGGCACAAGCACAGAGGTACATGTTGAGTTAGCCTTACAGAGGGATATTAGTAGTTTTCGGTCTTTATTTTTTTAATTATATTTATCTTAGGGGTGGTGAATTCGTATAAGCTGCTTTATCATTTTAAAATGCTAAATTGCCCACCTCAACAATAATCAAGTTGTTGTAACATCATCTATGATATGTACAGGTGGATTTTTGAATCACTTCTATTATGCAAATCTAACAGTGGATGATATAGTTTGAATTTCATTTGAAATAATACATTCTTCCCCCTGTTGAAATTTGCAATGCTCTTTTGGGCCTGGTTTCCATTTATCAAGCACTAATATTTTCTTTTGCTTCACAGAGTGCTCCAAATACATGCAGCTTTCTCATTTGGATATGGTTAATTTTTCCATAGATCATATACAAATGAAAGTCTCTGAGGATAAAAGAACCCTTCAGCTGCAACAGTAATAAAATCCATAATACTAATGATAATCTTAATAATGCCTAATACTTATTAGGTATGTTCTCAGTGCCAGACATTCTTCTGAGGTTTTCACACACATTAATTCATTTGATCCTCCTCCTACAACAAGGAGGTAGGTAATGTTACTCTCCATAAACCCATTAAAAGACGAAAGCAAAGCACAGTTACTTATGTAAACAACTTCATCAGAAGCAAGAGCCTATGGATCTAACAGGAGGGAGGCTCTTGAGAAGCATGTGAGGTCTTTCAAGGGGGTACAGATCAAAGAGATGACATGAATAGCTACATTTACATTGAAAACTTTAAGCATATGTGCCCTCAAATATGAAAAAAAATACTAAGGCAGACTATTATGGTCTAAATGTGTCTCTTCAATTTATATGCCAGTGGGACAGCATGGGAGAGGGACCTCAGGAAGGGGTCATGGCATAAAGGGAGAGCACACACAGAATTATGGTCCTTAGAAGAAAGCTTGGAGCACTGGATTTGCCACTTCTTCTCTAACCTACCCCTGGAGAACACAATGTTTCTCCTCTCAGGAAGATGAGGTACCAGGACACCATTCTTGAAACACAGAGGCCAGGTACTGGTCAGACATCAAATTATCCAGCATTCTGGTCTTTGAGTTTTCAGATTCCAGAAAAGTGAAGTAAATTCTATTGTTTATCCATTATTCAGTCTATGAGGGCTTATTACAGCAACCCATATTTTACAATGTAGTTTTTTAAAAAAAAATCAGACTAATGCTCATATTAAAGAATGAATATGGCATACAGTAGATTATTCTGTTAATTTTGTGTCACAGATAAAAGTTTTTTGGTGAAATTAGCTATTACCTACGGTAGTTTATGCCTATTTGGTGAAACTAATTATGCAATGCTTTGGTATTTTTCACTCTCTTAGATGAAACTATTTATACCTGTTATTGTGAAAGCCTCACAACGAGCCAATAATACCATTTATAATAAAACTGTAAGCTAAGTATATCTCTGCATATGCAGGTTTCCTTGATGGAGCTAACACCTAAATACTCAAGGTTGAATATTTACTTGCCTATTTGCATTATCTTTTGATCTCAGGATTTAGAATAAGGGGCTGGCCAAATAGCTCAGTAGATCACAGGGTGGGGAGGGGAGTGTGCAGGGGGGGTTCAATCCCCAGGCCTGCAGCGCTGGTCCTGCCACGGTCAGACAGGGACTGAGACTGGGCATGGTGGCACATGCCTGCAATCCCAGCACTTGGGAGGCTGTAAGCAGGAGAATCACTGAGTCCAGTCTAGTAGTGAGACCCTAAATACCCTGCAGACTCTTCCCTAAAATACAGAAAAAAAGAAAAAGGACTTAGACTAAGCATTCAGAATCTGAGGGATAGCATGGAGGGTAGGACATGGAATCATCCTCTTAGGAATCAGAACAGAAGACACAAACTGAGGGTTTCTATCCTGGACAGTTGG
>PVKA01041349.1:0-18145 GCA_004027165.1 Ctenomys sociabilis | reverse complement strand
ATAAGAGTTCTTCCTCCTGTTTTCATTTTACTTGTTTTCACTGCTCTCTAACATACCTACATGAAGCAGCTTCTCAACGGATGACCTGTTCATCTTCTGCTGCAACTTAGTTACACTCTTTTTTCAAATTTTTGACTGATACACAATGAATCAACTCTTAATATTCATAATATTTTGTTTATCGGGAGAAATATGAGTAAATGAATATAATAATTAATATATAAGTAATGATACAAATACCTTTCTTCTAAAATAAATGTAGCTTCCAATTTGAAACTTAAAGAAATTAATCTAGCACAGGTTTTTCCCATATTTATTTACATTTCACAAAATGTCACAATTTTCCTTAAATATTATAAACTTTTAAAAAAGAAGTTATACAGAAAGCTTTTATATTTTAGGTACACTTAAGTGCAGACCTATACATTCACTAACATCTTCCTAAAATATTTTCCAACAATAGTAAAATCTTTTTTTTTTTCCTGTATTTTAGGGAAGGGTCTACATTGTGTTCAGGGTCTCACTGTTAGATTGGACTCATAGTGATCTGCCTGTTTACAGCCTCCCAAGAGCTGGGACTACAGGAGCGTGCAACCAAGTCCAGTCTCAATTGCCATCTTAGTCCATCCCAGGAGCAGGCCAGCACAGTCGGTGATCCAGCTCCAAGCCCCTGAGCCTGCTTGCAGGCACTTTAATCTGCTGAGCTATTTGGCTGGCCCTTTAAATTAAAGAGCAACCTTTTTTATTGTGATTTTATTTATTTATTTATTTATTTATTTATTTATTTATTTATTTATTTATGCAGTACCAAGGATTGAACTCAGGACCCAGTGCTTGCAGGCAGGTGCTTATTCTACTGAGCTATTTCCCGGCCTCCACAGTAGAATGTTGTTTAGTCAATTATAAAAATATTTGCTATATGTCTCATGGAATCAAGGATATCTGAGTTTGTTTTTAAACTGTACAGAAAAGAAAAGAACAAGTGGAGATTTCCTCCTGTGACTATAATGTCTTAAGTTATGTTTGAATTAAGCAGAGATATCAAGAGGAAAAATAATGAAATGGAGACACATTGTCAGTAACACATGGCAAAACACAGAGGAAATGGGAAATACGTGAAAGCAAAAGATTATCATGTGTGTCCCAGGAAATCAGGAAGAAAGGAAAACATTGTGTTAAGCAGCAAGCATGTGACCAGGAGCAAGGCCTGCCAGCTAGTGGACTCACTACACTTGAAGGGCAGCAGAGTCTAAGTAAATGCCAAGGCAAAAAGTGTACACAGTGACTCAACTTTAAGAGAACCGAGATTCACTGAAATTTAAAATTCGAAAACATGAAAGAAAAATAGAGAATAGCATGAAGTCTTAATAACAGAAATGACATTTTTAATAAAAGCGAGCCAAGATTAAAGGTTATTTGCTAAGTGATGGTTTTTCCTTCTTACGAAAAATGTCTCTCAGAGTTTTGGGTGGACAGCAAAGTATGCAAATGTAAAGAGTATTGGATTATTTGGGATGATGAATTCTCTCTAAAATGTGCACTAAGATCTAATGGGAAAACAAAACACAATAGGCATTATTTATAAAACATGCAGCATTGCACTACGTGCTAAAGCCTGTTTGTCATAATGTTGGTGGCCTCTCCTGCAATCATGCTGTGGTCAGTGGTCTCTATGGCCAGTAGAATGCATTTAGAAAATGTGACCCTTTTTTCTACTCTGTCCCTTTGACTGAAGGTTCTTTAATGGACCAAAACCCAGTGCTGACAGAGTGCAATGGTTTGTATCTCACAAGCAAGTGTGTCCCCATCTACCACCTCAGAGTATGATGAAGCATGAAGATTGGACTGGATTCCCTTGGGTGAAGTACTGAACACTTCTGTTGTTCTGATTGTAGTGATAGTATACAACTAAACTGAACAAATTGTACACATTGGTATGTCTGAATAGTTCTGCCTTAGTTGTTCTTTTGAAAAGAAGCTGTTTTTAAAGCTCAGTAATGAAAGATTAGAAGTAAAGGAATTTTGTAAATTTCCCCTTTCTGTTGTCCACCAAGGCTTGGTAGAAATAGGAATTGAATGCTTCCTCTGTTCCTATTTTTATTCATAAGAAAAATTCAGTGCTGACCAAATAACTCCGAGGATTAAAGCACCTGCTTAGGCAGATGCACGGCCTGGGAATTCAATCCCCAGGGTTGCTGTACAGCCCCCCGCCTTCCCCGCATCTGCTCTGCTGAGAGGAGTGACTGAGACTGGCCTTGGTGGTGCACACTTACAATCCTAGCACTTTGGAGGCTGTAAACAGGAGGGTCATTATGAGCCTGATCTATGCAGTGAGACCCTGTCCTAAACACACAAAAAAAGAAAAATTCAACTCTTATTCCAGCACCCTGTCAATCCCAATGAGTTAACTACATACTTATGATCACTCAATGACTGGAAGCATTCACAGTCTCATCAGTCTGGTCAGTCTTCATATAAACTATTTGTAGATGTGTAAAGGGAATATTTCAAAAGCAGGGTTTAATTAACCCTATGCCCATTCATGGGAATCTTTAAAATAGCAGCTTCCAGGTTTCCTTAACATACTGAAAACTAGCTCTACTTAGGATACAAGAAGTGAATGAATTGATCCACAACTAGCAGACAAAAGGTTCTTTGGGACTTGAATTTGTGGTAGTTTTTGTTATTTATGTTGACTACTTTCAAATGCAATAAATCTGCAGCAGATATTTTTTTCTTTTTTTTTTTTTTTCGACTAGGGAATGAACTTTGTAATGTCACCATCAACTTTATACTGAGACCTCTCCAAATTTTTATGTTGAGACTGGATCTTGCTAAGTAGTTAAGTTTCTCAGGCTGGGCTAGAACAGGTGATCCTCCTGTCTGAGTTGTTCAGAGTTACGAACTTAGAGGTGGGTGTTACTATGCCTGGCTAAGCTGATTTTATTTTTAATTCCTGTATCACATAGGAAGAATCTGAGCCTTATAAAGGTTGCATTCTTGGCCCAGGATCATAAAAATATTAATTTTAGTAATAAGATTCTCTGAACTCTACTGCTTATTACAACCCACAAACAATAACAATAAATGGAAATTTTCGTAAGAGACAGATATCCGTGTTAGGACCTTTTCAATTCAAGTATAACACTGGTACCAAATACTGCCAAGAGCTATCAATTGGTGAGGCCACTTAGGATTTCCTGTTAATGAGCAAAGTTTCCCTTTCTACACCAGGCACATGATAAAATATAATTTGAATTGCTTTGACATTTACAAATCAAACAATTAAATTAACAAGGACGAAATGTGTACCATATTTAGAAAGTCATCCTATGTGTGCAGTGCACCCCCATGCAAGCTGCAGATATGGAGAGTTACCACAAACAGGAAGGGCCACTTTGGGGACTGTCTTACTCTACGCATTGCCTGAGGGCCTACAGCTGTGAGCCCAGGTCTTGCTTCTTTGAGTGACTCTCAAGTCAGAGGTGGTTTGTGATAAGCAGTGACTATCCCACTAGCCTGGCACCCACAGGCAGTGCCCAGGTTCTCCGCAGAGGATGATTTCTATTCTTAATGGCCCGCATCGCACATTTGGAACACATTAGGTTGTCATAGATGTCACTTGTAAAGCTCTTCCCTTAAGCATTTTCTGCACCCTTACCCATGGTGTGAGTTAAGTGAACTAAAAAATTAAATGAGCGATTGAATATTGATTTGGATCTAAAAACATGGTGTGAAATTTTGTTCATTAGATATCAAGTACTGTTTTAATTAGCACTTATGTGCTTGTAATTCAAAGCCAGCATTAATATCAAAAATGGTATTTCATTTATGAAAGCATAAAAATATGTACAGCTTTGCTTATTTCATATCTCGGCGAGTTATTTTCTGCTAGTTTTTTTTTTGTTTTTTGTTCCATTGTATACTGTCATATGTGGGTAATGATTTATAGTTAAGTTCTTTCTATTGTTCAATTTTGTAAATAACAGACAAATTAAACATAAACATTATTATCTTGTAACAACTCCAGATATATTTACTTGTATAATTTTATTTTAAAATAATTACTTGAAATGTGTCTGCTTTTTGTTTTCTCCTTTGAGTCCAGAATAACTTCTGTCTGGGACCTTCATTAAATTGGTTAAATAAAATTGTTAATATGTTCATTCATATGTGCTTTTTTGCCAAAACCATTCTGTCTGTGAAAAAAAATATTCTTTCACAAATTTGAAGTCCTTGTTTAACACTAGCACATAGCTCACAAAACAAGTATAAATTTTAAAAAGTTAAAGTATGTAGAGATGGCTTATACATTTCCCAGATCTTGAAAACATGAGAGAAATTTTCAAAGATTGTTCTCAGAAGATTTGAAAATACTAAGGTTAGAGTAGCTTAGCCATAAGCAACATGAATTCAGTATGACCCTGGCCCTCAGTTCAACCTCAACATCATAGAAAGAGAAAAAGAAAAAGCCTAAAAAAAACAGAGAAAAGAAGGAAGAGTTAAGAAATGGAAAAACAAATGAAAGGCAGGGAGAGAGGGAGGGAAAAAGGAACAGCTGGAGGACAGAAAAACTTAAGGAAACAATAAAAGGAAGGAGAGAGAAAAAAGGAACATGAGAAAGGAGAGAGAGATAGAAACTGCTGAAGAAAATTCGAACAATTTTACCACACATAAAAAGTTATATTTTTCTTTAAATTCAGGTACACTGGTAGGAACAAGAAATGCTGATCAGAATTGAGAAAACAGATCATCCTGTGAATGATGAATTGTTTGAGAAAATCAACCCAGATCACAGGAAGACAAGTACATCTGACAAATCTGATTGTATTTTGTTTGATAAAATAATACAGTTGTCAGAGAAAATTGGGCACATTTTTCTACAGTACAACTTCTTTACTAAACGACTAGATAGAAAATGAAATCTACAAGGTCAACTGTAACAGAGCCCTTGGAAGACAGCTTCTTGGATACAGGATTGACTTGAAGAATGAAGACAAATGATAACAAGAGGAAACACACTTCAGTACGGACTGAGGTGACAAGCTTGATGCGTCAATGACCCATATTATTTCCAATTGTAAAAACCCAGACACCAGTGAGACACAAGGCAGAATACTCAGCCAGTTAAACAGGCGGTCACCAGAGAAAGTCTGAGCACGATGTCAGGGGTTCATCAAAAGAGGAAAGTCACCACTTTTCTAAGATTTGATAAAACTACATCAGGCAAAGATTTCAGTAGACTATTGACTTTCCATAGACTAGCTGTTTGGTGTAACAACTTAAAGACAAGTAAGCCATTGATGACAGCAGAAAGAAGATTAAATTCCACTATTAAGTTGTAATATTAAATTTTTAAAATGATATCTTACAAGTGCACTGTGCATATGCGTGTGTGTGATTATGAACATGAACGCGACAAAGTAGGCGCTCCTTTCGGTCTCCTTCATATTTTCCCGTAAACCAGAAAAACTTAAAAGATGTGATCAGGTCAAATCTCAAGAAAAGCTTGCCTGTTAATATTAAGATATCAGGATTTACTAATTTAAAAAAAATAGCTCTAAAATCATAAATGTGGCAGGTAGCAGCCAAATTGAAAGCATCACACAACATGAGTGACTTAGGCTTTGAAGAATTTCTGAACATCAAAATATAGTTAACTGATAAGAATTCTCCTTCATGCCATTTGATAGTGCAGCAGACACTAGTCATAGGTGAATACTAAAACTCATAAAAATTACTAATATAAAAGGGTTGAAGTATAAGTAAACTTTGCAAGCATGTTTAATTGGCTTAAGTTATAGTTTTATGACTACAGTGTTAATGCATACAAATATAGCAAAACATGCAAAGAAGAAACCCCTGCAGTATGCCTGTTTCACACCTTGTCTGCTATGCATTCGTAGGTCTTTGTTGCTTGGTTTTGTGTACCTTCCCAATTAATTGAGAGTGGGCTGCTGGTTTCTGTTTGGCTCTGTCCCCGGTCCTTTGGTGTAGGGCTGTGTTGAGGTTATACACCAGACTTTCCCAACATTATTACATTGTTGGTTTGTTTTAAAGATTAACGAAGTGAGTGGTTATTAGTTTTGTATGAGTCCTTCCTCTAGATATTTTTCAATATAAATCATCTCAATATTTATAAAAATTAGTTTTTTTCTAAATCATGCAAACGTTATTATTCACATAGAAATTGATGTAGATTATGGTTTGTATATACAATAAGGTAGATTTATTTCATTTTTATTTTTTCTAACTCCACTACAACACACGTGCCTTATATAAGTAAGTAACAGAAATTTTAAAAAAGAAGAGTTAAAACTAAAACCGTAAGATTTAGAATATCACAATTTTGTTACTAGTTAATGAATAAAGATCATCCAGATCATTTCTTTAGCTGGATCAGCACTAATACACCATTTTGTAATGATAAAAATCTTTTATAATTGGTCCAGCCAGATTATATCTGTGTTTATTTAGCACATGGAATGTGATGAGTGGAAATGAGAATAACTACATTCTACTTAAGTTTAATTATTTAGATGTAAATATCTACAGATGACCGGTAGCTACTACACTCAAGAATGCATGTCTACACAGCAGTATTTTCCTTAGAGATGATGTGTTTTATTTCATTTGAGAAATGCATACTAATAAAGATTAACCTGGATACTTTTATGATTCTTTGAAATTGATCAGATCTTTATAGACAGGTTCCCAAAAGTCATCTGGTTCTACACATACAAATTATCCCACCTGCATGCTTGTTAATTCTTTTGCAAAGGCAAAATATATATAATTATTTTCATAATAACTTCTACTTTTTGGATGAAACATATACAAATAAAAATGGCTCCCTGAAAATAAAAGATTTCAGAAAATATTTGAAAGAAAAGTTAAGGCATCAAATTCCCAATAACTCAGTATTCTGAAGCCTGTTATCTTTGTTCATTCCATAAATGAACTCAACTATAATTCACTGAGCAAAAGCTTCTAATTGGTGTCATTCAACTTGGTCCCAAGTATGAGCAAACATTGACAGAAGGCAGTTCTTTACTATGTGACCTGGTAATCAGCTTTAATCACTCTCCTTGCTTCATTCCTTTCTTGTGCTTTGGTTTGTTTCAAAGTAGCCCTTCAAGTTCTGATAATAAATAAGGGATATTCATTGCTCAGGGATTTTAGAGCTGTTCTCAAATTCTTCACAGAAGACATAATGATTATATATGTTTTAAAACTGGGGCTCACTCCCCTATATGAAAAATATAGTTTAGTCAAAAACTGTTTCACCTTCATTGTGTTAGAGTGATATATATATATGTAATGATAGTGGTTACATAGTGATTTAATGCATAGTTGAAAAATAATAAGATAAATCATGTTATGTGAGAATAATGCTACAGGTTAATGGCCCAAGTGGAAAATGCATTTTAAAATTAGCAGAGATTAGTTTTATGGGTCAGCTTTCAACTTCTACATATTTCTAATTGCCTGCTGACTTGCTTTAAATTGTGGTATTTAAATATAATATACAAACCATACAAGTTCATTAACGTTATTTTTTAATTATTTTCAAGGTAATGTATCTTATTCATACATATGAATAAAACATGTGGATGTTTTAATGAAACTAATTCATTAAATCATATTAAGGTTTAAACCCCTAATCTAATCTTGTAGTTGATGGACTCAAGAAAAATTCTCTGAAAGTGTAAAAGGAATCATGTGCAGGATTAGAAATCTGAAAGTTGGTAACTGAATCTGCATTTTACCTGGACATGTATATGTCATGGAGAACTGACATAAAGGCCCTTGCATCACTCAAAACATTTTCTTTAAAATGTTTAATTGTTCACTCAATATCTACATACAAGTTTACAAATATTGTTAATGTGATAGTGTACAGTGGTATCAGTTTGAATGGCTTTATTTCTCTCGGCATGCCTTAGGTTCCTTAACACACCAGAGACCTTTCATTTATCTAAATTTGTTAGAATTCACTAAACCTCCCTTATGATATTCCATCTGGAATAACCTTAGAGAAAAAGATAGGGTTAGTCTTTTAAACTTGCTTTCTAAAATTTTAGCACCAAGGATAGCTCTTCACTGGTGCAGTGACTTTTTCTGCTAGAGGTAGTGATAAAAAGGAAACAAAGGACATAAGAAAGTTCAGGTACAGATCCAGCCTGGATATCATATACTGTTATTCTTCTGTGCCAACAACTTGAACTCTAATTATCAACTTGATCATCTGAAAAATACAGGAGGAATTTGTTCATATAAAACTGATTTTTTTCCAGTCCCATGCACCTGATCCTCTTTTATTCACTTTATGATTTTTTGAGATATATGTCTAATGTTAATTTGGTTGGAATCTCTATCTTTTAATTTCTCTTAATGATTGCCTGTCTGTTTAGAGTTGCCTGTCTCTGTGCACTATAAAATGGTACAATAAATATAAGTACATTTTAAAATTATTTTAATATTGTAATACTTCTAGTTTAATAATTGAGAAAATCATATTCTAGCAACAAGCTGTCCACTGATTTCAAAGTGCTTTTCTAACATTAAAAATATGTTGTATAAAGAACCATAAATTGCCATCTTCTCAAATGAACTGAAAAATCTGTTATTTATCTCAGAACCCTAGAGGCTGCTTCTTTACATACATATAATAAAATTACTACAAAAATAACAGTCCCCCCCAATTTAAAAGTCATCCTAAAACTTTGAGCCACTTCATGAGAATTTTCATACCATATAACAAATATGAGACAGAAAGATAAAAGAGCTACAGAGGGGAAGGATGAATCTGGCATACCATTCCTTGTTTTAGGCTCCATGCAGGCGTAATTACATTGTGAGCTTTCTGACAGGCCTCTCTCACAGCAATCTTACAGGACATGTTTTAAAATCTGGCTGTTACTCCTCAACTCAGTGCATTTCTGCTGGTCTATGGAAAGAAGCAGTTAATGCTTTAATTTGTTTCATCTCCTTTTTTCAATTTTTTTTCCTTTTTGTCTTTTTAATTTTTTACACAATTTTCCTTTTAATCTTCAATTTTACATGCATATAATCTGGTAATATGAGTAAGTGGTTAGAAGACAATACTGTGCATTACAACAAATACTGTGAAATTCATATTACTTTGTTAAGTGAAAATCTGTATCACTTATAATTTTTTTTTCTGTTTTAATCCTCAATTTGTAGTCTCTTTAAAATAACTTTTTTTTTTTTTTTTAACCTAGGGATAAAATTCAGGACCTTGTGTTTGCAAGGCAGGCACTTATGATATTGAGCTCTTTTCCCAGGCCTAAAATCTGGTTTTAAAGATGAAAAATCAGAGTTAGATCTTGTTCTAGAATGTTTATCACATAGAGTCAGAATTTAAACAAATACTTCTTGTTTTTTAATGAAAATTTTTTTTCAAACAAGTTCTTTCTAGAGTTGAAAAATGTTAAACTATGAATTATATATTATACTGGAAAAGAAGTATAACAATTTATAAATTAAACAAGGAAGAAAAAGAGGGAGAAAGAGAAAGAATGAAATGAATGGCAATATTTATTTATTTATTTTTATGAATGTAGGACAGGGTCTACGGAGTGTATGATCTCATCACGTGGCTTGGACTCCTGGAGATCCTCCTGTTTTCAGCCTCCCAAGCACTGGGATTACCAGGGAGCAACCACACCCAGTCTGAGATGTCCAGCGCTGCCCAGAGGCAGGGCTAGCCTGGCAACCAGCTCCTGCGCTAGAGGCTGCTTCTTTACATACTGCCCAAGTAGGCACTTTAGTCCGCTCAGCTATCTAGCCAGCCCTTGAACAGCAGCATTTAGAGTAGTAACTGAAATATATGTGAGTGAGTCTCTTCAGGAGCGACACAGAAGGTATTCCCTCTGCAGTGATCTCTTTAGGGACAGGCCATCCCAGAGGGGCATACAGGATCCCCTGAATGCAGAAATCAACTGAGTCCACATTGTATAATTAACTTTTACTTAACTTCACAATGAAAGTGGCTGCTTTTATTTGATGGTCCTTAAGTGATGTTTCTACAAAATATATTTTTCTAAATCCATATTTTAAAAGGTCCTGGAAAAAAAATATGTATGTTATGCTGGAAGCAGCATGATTTTTATTTCTCCTTTGTCATTCTCATCTACACAAACAAAACAAGGACATCATATTCAAGAAAACACTACAACTAAAACTTTTAAAAGTATCTAAGAAATAGTAAGAATGATAACTTAAATAAAACCTGCTGCATGTTTTTCTTACCTCTGCATTAGTACGACTTTTCTACAATAGTCAAGAACATACAAATTACGTATCTTCTTGGGCAGCTTTACATTTGAAAACATAATAAAAGCTAACTTTGAATTATAATCTTAAAGCAATGGGATGCCTCATCTGCTATCATGAAATGCAGTGTCCTTCTTGCAATTATTCAAAAGTAAAAGCAGAAATAGAAGAAAAACTTTGGTGAGGAAAGACAGTAGGTCTACTTTTTCATCACTGGTAAAAGTTTAAGTAGTTATAATTAAAAATTTTGCACTCTGGCCATGCCTCTGGGGCAAGCTGAGCCTGTGATGGAGTCCAGGCCTGGTGGCACACATCTGTAATCCCAGCTGGCGGGAGGCTGGAAACAGGAGGATCACTGTGAATCAGAGCTGTGTAGTGAGACCCTGTTTAAAAAGAAAAATGTATTCTCCAAAACAATACAAAAGAATTATCCTATAATGTATAAAACAAACTCATCCAGAAACAAAATTAAGTTTCATAGATTTCAATCAGAGATTCATTGAAATTGATGTGTTTTTTCAATTTATCTTTCATTTCTTAACTTTCTCTTTTCGCTTCCTTCCTTTCCCTCTCCTTGCCAGTTTCTCTTCTTTTTGAACAACTTCTTACCATTTCACGATCTTTAGAATGCGCCTTGCTGCTTGTTTATGCTTTCATTTTATTTTTGCCTAATCAATTTAACTGAAGAGTATGATCTCAAGGAGCATTCACTTAGCTATAAAAGTATCAAGTTTATTCTATTTTATGGTGGAGTATTGCTCAGTTGTACAAAAAAGCTACAAATTTTGTCTCCATTTTATGGTGGATAAAATAGAAACAAAGCCTTGTAAATAAGGAGGGGATGAGAGTGTGAAGGGAGGGGAGAAGAGCAGGAAAAAGAGGCAGCAAAACACACCATGTACAGGTACAAATTCTCTCTGATAAGTGTTATCATTATGTATATCTAAATTGTATCAATAATTAAAAAATAAAATAGAAATTGAGGGTTTGAGGCTTCTACTGTGGGACAGAATTATATGAATTTTCAATTTTTTACTTTTCTGGAGATGATTAAGTTTTCATGCTCCAAACTGAATTAAAAAAGAAAGATAATTGATCTAGGTCAAAACTTCAGACATACGCAAGAACACTGCAGTAGGGAACAATGAAAGCAGTATGAATTAGAGCTGTTTATTAGAACATTATGCTGTTTAATTTTATTTTAAAAATCAACATAAGTAGTCTCATAAAGTATAATATTTGGGTCATGCCAAAGATACATAAATTATACTTTAACTTCAACTTTTTTTTTTTTCTTGTGAAACTGGGGATTGAACTTGGGTCCTTGTGCTTGCCAGGGAAGTGTTTAGTCTACTCAGCCATCTCTCCAGCCTTTTAACTTCAACTTTGACTAGTAACATATATCTGAGAGGATTTTAAAAAACTTGAAGTGTAGTTTTTCAAATAGGAATGAAATTAAAATTTTAAAACATGTTAACTAATCGAAGTTGAAAGAAATTGAGACTTTATATAAAGGTGTCAAAATCTGCATCTTCTTTATAGTTTTTGTGGTGTTTTTAAATTAATAACTTGGCTTCATACATAATTATATGTGCAAGTTTTGTGTAAAAGCAAATTAAATCTTTTTTGTGGTCAATGGAATTCTCAATTTGTTACAAGATGTAGTTTATAATTTGTCATGCAAAACCAATTTAAATCTGTAACAGAATAAGAAATAAATGCATTAACTGTTTATACATGCTAATTATATTCTATTTATTAATATTTATTACTTATTAAAAGTCTTTCATAGAAATTTTCTATTATTTGAAAGTTTTGGTTAAGATTTTACAAGTCCATAAAGAATCCAAAAGAAATAAGAGAAGGGCCAGGGATATAGCTCAGTGGAGTAAGTGCCTGCCTGGAAAGTGCAAGCTCCTGGTGTTCAATCCTTGGTACCAAAAAACAAGAAACAGAATGCAGATAAAATTAGTGTCTAACACAAATTCAGACCTATTCGAATTTCATCTAGTACACAGTTTAGAGAACTGAGTCCCTGAAAACTCAACTCATAACATCGTTGGTGTTGAGAACTTTGCAGCTGTTACTCACCAGTTCTCTGTCTCCAACTACATTTATATATTAAAAGAAGCACTATATTTTGTTAAACATAAAATTTAAAAACTTCAATATGAGGAAGAGCTTTTAATTTTAAGTTATGGAGGACAAAGGCAATTAGCTGGTGCCTCCGGATGAATACTGCCACATAAGTAAAGGAAATATCTTTTATATGTGTATTCAGGGTTACAATAATTTGACATTTGCCTTCCAGAGTAGTTCAGGATGACAAGTTAAGGAATATGAACATAATAAGTCTCATGATTGAAAAGGTACGGATATATACATAGAAATTTACATTATTTCACTAAAGAATATACTGAAAACATAGCAATTATTTTGGGCAGAACAGCCACAAAATGACTATTGGAGAACATGATTGGATTAACCAGTCAAAAAGTACATAATTTACTGGGCACTTTACACATAATGTATGCTATGTGATGACAGAAATAAGTTGGATTACAAAAAAATTAGATATTGTCTTGGAAATACTGGGATTGATCAACAATAAGAAAAATAAAATATTCTTGGAAGGTGAGACAGAAACAATGCAAAAATTGAGCCCATCCTGAGCATTTTAGCAAGTTAAGGCAATTGTCTCAAAAATGAAAAAAGAAAGCAATGGTGACATAGCTCAGTGTCCAGGCCTCCAGGTATCCCCAGGAAGTGATTGAAAATATTTTGGGTTTAACTGGAAAGGAAGCTTCAGGAAATCTGATTCTTACAAAGATGGAACAGAGGACAAACTGGTTACTGAAAATACTAGCAAGAAATCCAAGCGTTTTAGAAGAAGACAACAGTAAAGACATCTCAATAACCCACACAGCTCCTACTTTTGCAACCTCAGTGTTGAAAACGTGAAAGATTTTACATTAAGAAGAGAGCCCCAGAGTGTTGTGTTCCAGAATGGTGGCACACTGAAGAAGTTGTTTCTTGGGGTTTTGTCACAAGTGCTCTACCCATATAACCAAGAAATAAGGAAGCCTGGTAGAGCTCCCCTGGGCAGCAGACTTTCTATTGCTGCAGCAGGGGCCCAAGCAAGATAAGAATTTCAAAGTGTTTCTGATTTGCTTTCGCTGGTCTTCATTACTTAAATTTCTTATAACTTTCAAGAAACTGATTGTGCATTAGGTGTACTTCGATATCAAAAACAAATAGTTTTCTTTCTTCTTGATCATTTTCATTCTTAGCCCTTTGATTCTGCTTTTAAACAATTTCTTTTTCTCTGCCCCCCCACTTTTACTTTTTTTTTTTTTTTATGTGCTTAGTTTTTGCAGCAGTGGGGAAAGAACACTAAGTTTCCTAGTTGGTAGGCAAGTGTTCTACCACTTAGCTATGTACCGTTCTGTTTCTATTTTGAGACAGTCTTGCCTATTATCTTTGAATGTGTAGTCCTCCTACCTCAGCTTCCCTGCTAACCTGGGATATCAGCCAAAATTACCACATCAAACTCCTATGATTATTTTCTAGTAAAGCAATTATTTCTCTTCCAGGCTTCTGTATAAAGCTTGGAGTAGAGTTTGATCCTTGGGCCCAGATAATTATTGATTTTGAATGGGTGATAATTGACACTTCAACTAATCACAAAGTGAAAAATGTTATAGAAACAAAATAATACTAAAAGCAAATAATTAAAAATTGACATAATGAAGTGGTTGGTTAATTTTCAGAAAGAAAATTATCTTTTAAAAGCAATAATAAATCAAGAGTGCATAGTGTAAGTATCAGATTAGCTATTAAAAAATTAAACATCTCTGAAACTAGCTTGTTTGGTAACTTTCAAATGTTAAATTCATTCAGTGCAGCAGCATAGAAAGGAAGACAAGAAAAATATGAGTTAAGAAAAAAACTATATTTATATGAATTCCAAATACATTGTTTAACATTAATTATGTTTCTATAAACTAATACACAGAATAAATGTCCATAATTACAATCTTGGTTAAAACTAAGCACAACCAATACTACTTATACAAGCTGCTCATCAAAAGCAGGATCTCAAAACATTGAAAACAATAGAGAAAAATACACCACTCAATTTTAATTTTAATTCATTAATTTTTAAGTAAACACGCTAATACATTTGAAGATTAATTTCCCACCTTCAACTAAAAGGTCAAGATAAGTATTTTATCTGAATAGATACAGCAGAATCTATGCTAGAATTCAGCATGTATTTATTGTAAAAGTTCTTATCAAACAGGTGTAGAAGGAAATTTCTTTAATTTTAGATAGCACACATAACTAAGAAACAGTACCTCATAATTAATGATGCTATTTATAGGCATTCTTTGGAAATTAGATATGAAGAAAATGAACTTTTTATTTCTATTCTCTTTAAACTGATGGTTTTCACACTATAAATTTTAAAAAGAAAATAATAGGACAATGATTAGAAGGAAGAAATTAGCATAGCAGTTAATTGCAGATCACATAATTTTTAACAGAAATCTAGAATTATATAAATAAACACAGGGAATTAAAGAGCTTACCTAGGACTCTTGACCCTCAGAAAATTACACAAATTAAACTAATTAATTTACTTGTATTTATAAAAAAACAAACATTACTTACATATTTACAAGAATTTCTTTCTACTTGCTTTCTATTTTTAAGTTAACACAACAAAAATATCCAAGGGCAATCAAAGCTGTGTAGGATATATTCAATTATAAATTCAAAATAAAATTGAGTAAAGTAAATTAGACTAGAACAAACAAGATGAGAAGGCTCAATAATATAAACATGTCATCTTTGGCATATGTTAAGAAGCAGATTAAGTGACAACACAGCTAGTATTTCCACAAGTTTGTGCTGTTCATTTATGTGGGTTGGGTATGAGTGCATGTATAAAAAATTCAACCTGAGTGGCTGTGAAAAAAAATTGAACCTGAATGTACAAGAAATCAGAAGAAACAAGTATAAAAGGCTATTCCTAAAGAAGAAATAAAGAAATTATTTGATGTGAGACTGATTATTCAGAGAGCTTCATATAGAAAATAGATGGAATACAGGGCAGAGTATTCCCCTACAGATAGAGCAAGTTGAATGTAATGACATAGTAACTAAATCAATTTTAATAAAATTTGTTTATTGATTGATGAAATTTTAAGCTAAAATTAATAAAATTTGGCATACTATTCATAAACAGTCAATTTTAAGGGAATAAAAATGAAAAGTGTAGCTGCCAGATATTTTCAATATAGAGATACACTAGTAGGCCTATGTCATTCATGCATAAGCAAACAACATTTGGCAGTAAAAAGTACAATTCAAGAAGGAAACTATTTTAAGAGGGTAAATTGTTCTTACCTTTCGGTAAAATGTGGACGATTTGCCTTGTTAAGGTGAAAATGGACAAAGATTGAAAAAATGATGTTTCACACTTTGATGTATAACAGAAATACGTACATATGTTCCCAAGGAATAATTGTAAAACAGCAATATCCTATTAGAAAAATCTAAAATGTCACTCAAGTGTTTTCTGACTAGACACATCTTGCTAGATTTACAAAATATAATACTGCATAGCAAAGGGAGTAAATGAATGAATGCTATGACAAAAATGAATACAGCATGTAAATATTATATTGAGTGGAAGTCACTAAGTGCAAAGCTTACATAGAGTATGTATGATTCCCACGATAGAGAGCATAAAGCCAGCAAAATTCCTCTTAGGTTAATAAGGTGAGCAATGTAGAGTATGGCAGCTAGAGGAGGTACAATAGGTTCTCCTGTAATGATTAAACTAGGGTGTTGCTCAGTCTATGTGCTTGGGACTGTCTGCTCTATTGCTCTCCTTTCTGTGTAAAACATCTTCACAAATCGAGGGTAGTATAAGAACAGTCATAATGATTCACACCTGTAATTCCCTCAACCTGGGAGCCAAGGCAGGCAGATCCTATCTTCAAAGCCAGCCTGGAAAACTTAGACCCCTTCTTGAAATAAAAGAGCTGATGAGCTAGCTGTGTGCTAGACATACTATGCAGCATAGTAAGGCTTGAGTTCTACCTCCATCAGCACAAAAACACACAATGCCAAACATTTCCTAGCATACAGTTTCTGTAAGTCTGGAACCTGAGCCTAATTTAGCAGGGTCACTACTAGGAGTTTTTATCTAGGTCTTGCACTAATCAAAGTGTTGCTGGTATGTTTCTTGTGAAGTTCAGGGCCTCTTCCCAGGTCACATGGCTGTCAACAGCATTCAGTTTCTCAGAGGAAAGACTCAGGGCAGACAATGGGCTGGTATCCACTTCTGCACTGTCTGCAGCCTCTGCCTTCTGACAAGAAAGGTGAAGTAATCCTTGGAGTAGTACAGAAGTCTCCACACCTTCAGGTAAGTCCATGCATGGAAGGCCTGGACTCTCCGCTAAATTTCATCTGATTAGGTGACCTAATCCAGGGCAAGATCCTTTCTGACTCAGAGTCAACTAACTTTCAACCTAAATAAGATCAGCTTTGCAAATAAAAGAATTATAATCACGAATTTTTAGTTCATGAATCTTTTCCACTTACAACAGAAGTAGATTGTAAAACCAGGAAGAGGTAATGATCTTGAATTAAACTTTTATTTTTCCTGGTAAATGGGTACTCATTTAAAAAAAAATTCATCAAGTTTCATGTCTAATGTTTATTTACATTTATATTCATATCATGTATCTAAAAGTAAATGAGGAAAACAAGCTAGTCACACAACAGAGGAACAAAGCAGCTTCCATAGAATGACTATCTATTCATAGAGACCCTACAAGAGATATTGATTCTAGAATGTGGAGAAATTAGTAGGTGAATTAATAGGAAAGAATTTCACCACAATGAAAATTCAACTTTATTGCTGTCAGAATAATAAAGTTTGCCTTTATTTGAAATGGAGAGCAATGTAGGAGTTAAAGGTGAAAGGAAACAGCTGCCTCCATACTTTCTTAAGTGAAGTAAACCTGGATAAATCAAATACTGACTACTTCATATTTTCATCAAAGCCTAGATTGTAGAGGGAATCAGGAAGGTAGATGAAGGAAATAGTCACTGAAGTCACTTCATGTGAGGTTTTATGAAACGATATTTGATTTGTCCACAATAAACTGAGAATCTTTGCCATAAAAGGTTTTCTGAAGTGATAAAAGAGTAGAGTGATTTAAAAGAAACTTTATAGGCTATTCTAGAAAAGGCACATGAAGACTTAGACTTCAAATATTTATTTATTTATTTATTTTCCATTTATTTTTATTTTATTGAAATACAAATGTAAAAAAGACAGTTTCAAAACACCTTAACCAGACAGAGTCGATGAATTAATACATTGCAAACTGTTTTCATAACATTTTGGTATTGTACAAGGTGCATACATGATATTATACTTACAGGATTTTTTATAGCTGAATTATATCAAAGATTCAATAATTATTTACCTAGTGGATGACCATAGCACTAAAAGCCGACATAATATCCTGTCCAACCACCATTAGTGCAGATCTTGCCTCTCATAGAATTATGTAGAAGCACAGCGTTATCTATCCCAACTGTACTGTCTATACACACACACTATGATTTTTCTTTCTACAATCCTTCCTTTGTCTACACCTGTCAAAAGTGGGCACTCCATTGACATTCAACTACCTTAGGTGCTTGAACTCGACACCACAATCCAACACAGTCCAGCATTCTGCAACCATAGGGAGTTATTCAAAGAAATTGTCGACCATATCCATTTACAGCTCAGCTTAATATTATGGGCTCACGATGTATA
>PVKA01041348.1:0-18145 GCA_004027165.1 Ctenomys sociabilis | reverse complement strand
CTTGCTCAGAAAATTTGGAGCTCACCTGAGTCTCATAATATTGCAGTACAGGTTCTCCTATGTCCTGAGTCTTCGCTGACCTTGAAAGGCTAGGTCCAAAATGTTGGCTGGCCTTGTGGCTCTTCTATTTCTTCAAGTCTGACTTGGGATCTTAGGTTGTTAACCATCCAGAAGAAAAGCTGATTAGTATCCTGCAGCTGAAACTATGTACTTTGTGTCAAGGAAAAGATAGTTTGAAGGCATTTCAGCAGTGGGGAAGATCTCATGCTCCTCAGGAACAGGGTATAAAGGTATAAAGCTTCAATTTAATGCACTGGTTATAAAAAATGTATATGTAGAGATTTGATTCCACTTGATTCATTTTATTAAACTTAGAAGTCAGAGGACACTGTCCCCACATCTAAGCGGAGTAAGTTGTTGCTTAATCTGGAAGCAGACATTGGCATACTTGACATGATGCTCTTTTTGCAGACCTGAAGAATGCAAGAGCTGTAGAGCCACTGATAGCTCCAACGATGTTTCAGAAGGAACCGTGGAAGACCCTTGAGTGACTCTGAGAGGGAAGAATTCAAAGTTATGAGAGCAAAGTTGAAGGTTGTGGGGAAACTAGAAATTTGGAGATGCCAAAGCCATGAAAACTCAGATGAGAAAAATCTGAGGTGTTAAGTGAGCCGCCCCAACAGTGAGCCCGTGAGATTACCAAAGCTGCAGAGCTGGCACTGAGGAAGCCTTAGGGAGATCACAATCACTGATAAGCGACCCCACAGGCTGGCATTCATCTGTTTAAAGTTTCTCCTTTGGGATTTTAGTCTTTTGTTGGTCTGATTTCTTCAATCTCCCTATTCTGCCTTTTTGGAATCAGACTGTTTACCCCCTGCTTTTTTTGTTTAGGAAGGGTTTAAAGTTATATTTTAAAAAATGGAGTCTTACCACTACACATTTACAATGAATCTTAGAAGGAACTTTTCTTGTAGATTTGTTTAAGCTATGATTTAACCTTTAAGGTTTTGGCAATACTTAAAATAAAGGCATTTTGAAAATGATATAAGGTATAAACCTTCTGGGAGATGAGGAACAAATATTATGATTTAGATCTAAAATTTATCCTGAAAGGTTTATGAACAAGTAAGTCCTGGTCGCTGGAGGTAGTTCACTGGGGTATTCCTTACAAGATGGATTCTGATTGTTGAAAGTCCTGAGCCATGTAGTGCTCCTTGACACAGGCCCTTCCACTCTGCCATTTGTATGTCAAAAATAACTAAATTTTGCTGGAGTTCCACAAACACATGAGCCAAATTAAATCCCTCTCCTTTTAAGTTATGGATATCAGATACTTTTTATAACTATGGGAAAAATGAATTAGACAAGTATTTTGAAATTTATCTGTTTTATGTTGCAATTACTGATCTACTCATTTTGCTATGTCATATACGGTTTGTTATTATATAGTCCCCTTTTAATTAAAAAAAATTAAATTGTCTTTTTGAATTCCTCAGCGGACCAATGTTTGTTTAAAAGTATATTAGTCATATTTCAAGTATTTGTATAATTTCAACCTTGTCTTATTTTTGTCTCTTTATTTCATTTCCTTACACTCAGAAGAATAGGGAATAAGATTTCACTGTTTTTAAACTTGTGAGGACTTGTTTGGAGGTGTAATATCTGTTCCAGAGAAAGTTCCATGTGCTGATAAGAAGATACACTTTATAGTTTTTACGAATTTGTTTTATTAATTTTATGGAAAAACATACAACAATGAGAACTTTTCAAAACTGATTGCTAGGACAGTTTCTAAAATTAATACATTGCGTATTGTTGTCTTCTTAGTGGTTATTCGTAGTACAAGATGCAGACAGGCTATCCTGTCCAAACACTATTAGTATAAATCTTTCTACTCATTGATTAAGATAAAGTAGCTCTATACCTATTCTAAGTAGTTTGTATGTACAGATCACTTATATCCCCTTTTTTGTTTGTTTTGTCAGAGATGGGTATTACCTTGCCATTTAAATATTGTAGGTGCATTATTTCAGCAAAATAATCCAATATAGTCCAGTAGTCCATAATACAGGTGGGTTATCCATAGGAGTGGCAATTTGGTTGACTTGAAAATTTTTCTGCAACTTAAAAAAAGTCCATTGCTCTATAATAGAGTTTAATTGTCAAGTTTCTATTTGTTTTTCTGAATAGTATCTCCATTGATAAAAATGATGTAATAAAATCTACCACTTTTATGCAGCCTGATTCTCTCTTAGGGATAATAATGTTTGTGTCATAAAATTGGCTGCTTTGCATTTAAGTACATGTAGAATTACAACCAATACATCTTCCTTGAGCTGGTGATATAGGTCAGTGGCAGAAGCACCTGCCTGACAAGCACAAGATCCCTAGTTCAATTCATGGTACTGTAAAAAAAAAATCCTTCATGAACTGATTCATTCATCATTATATAATGATCTTTGTTTTCTCATTTTTAAAAATCTTATTTTGTCAGATATAAATCAATCTGTGCCAACTTTTGGATTCTATTCACTTGAAAAATCATTTTTTATCATTTCACTTTCAGTCTTTGTGAGAGTTTCCTTGTAAGGTAATTTCTTGCAATCCAAGTATTATACAGTCTAATTTTAAATCCAGTCATCCAATGTATTTCTTTAGTTGAAAAATCAAGATAATTTAGATTCAAAGAAATTATAATTTATGAATTTGTACCACTGATTTTATTGATTTTTCTTTTAATTTTTTGAGTGTGTTTTGTTTCTCCCTCTCATTCATTTCTGGTGTTGATACTCTAGTTTACTGATGATTTATTTTTTCTATTTCTCTTTTGTCTATCTACTCTGCTAGTAGGTTTATATTTCCACATGTGCTTATGACAGTGGTTAGCTTTCTTCCATATCTGGATGCAGCACTCTTTCTTGCATAGTATAAAGTTCAGTAGAAATATACGTAGGGATTTCTGCCCACAATATCAGTCCAAACTCACAAAATACTTGCTTTCTCAAGGTAATTTCTGATTATGACACTCAGTGTCTAGTAGGAGGTGAAGTGAGTTGCTTTTCCAAAGTCCCGCTACTGTATAGATTTCACTTTTTTTTTATCTATTTAGGTTCTATGCATCTATAGAGTATAAAAATTTCCATTGATGAAACTCATTAGTATCTGTGAAGACTGTGTTTTCTGAGATGCTATCACGTTTATCCTTGTGATGGGGAGACTGCCCTTAAACTGCAACTATGGGGCCATGGTGGTGGGTACTGGGATACTTTCTCTTGTTGTACTGCTGTCTTTGTATCTGATGTTAAAAGTTGTCTGTTTTCTGTTGGTAAATTTCAATATTCTCCTGTGGTCACCTCTTCAATAAGGAACTATATAGCTGTTGCCTTGATCTTGCTCTGCAGCAGAGCAGGTGAATCATGGGTGCCTTTATTCAACAATCTTTGTGATTCTGTCTCAACTCTGAATTTTTAGGTCATTTTGAACCACCAAGACTCTGACTCTCTTTGTAGTCAGCTATATTGGAGTATCTGTAAGAATTCTGACTTTCTGAAGACACTACTTTCATCAACAGTACTTAAATGTAACAAAAAGCAATAACATATACTATAAACAAGAAACAGCATGTTGTTATCATTGCTTTTATATTTTTCACAGAAAGATATACAAATGTCACTTCTTTCTCATGTTACTAGGAAAATGGCTACAGAATACAAGAAAAAGAATAAACAAAAATTTAAGGTAAAATTAGAAGTTGTTTTATTATAAACAACTTCAAATTTAAGGCATATTAAAATCTGGTTTGATTCACCAATTACCATACTTTTAATTTATATTTAATATAGAAAAAGTAATTGCATTATATTAGCCACATTTTTCAGCTTCTTTATTAATGTACTTCAAGCCAGAAATGTTCTCAACAAAGGTTCGTGGAAAAAATTCTGTAAAGTAGCTCCTTAATAGTTACAACTCTACTTACATATTTGATTATTTCAATACTATCTGTACAAATAGTGATTGAAAAATACAGTGAATAACATTGTCCATTCAATAAAAGATGCATTGTCATTAATTCCCATCAAAATATTCCCCCTTTTTGAGTGTATTTATACCATTATTCTTGTCAATGCATGGTTCACATTTTTAAATTTAAACAATCATTGTACAGTCTGATCACACATTGTGTAAAATGTGTGTTACATGAGGCATGACATAAAGTTAAATGTTTTAGTTATCAAATATTTCCTGTTTCTCCAAACATTTTAGTATTGTTCTCTCAAAGGGTGGGATCATGATCCATTTTTATGGTTTTGAATATCAAAAAAGAGGAAAGAAACATCCTTAACTTATATAATGGTTGTTGTTATTCTAAATTCAGTTGCTCTTACCTAAAATTGAATTGATTTCAGTTAAATATTTAAGATTTTTTCTAGGGATTGTTTTCTAATTGTCTCTCTCCTAAGTTCTCAAGTATCTTACTCTTATTACCTCCTTCATAGATGCCAATAGATAGCTATCTCTCTGACTTCACACCCTGGTAACAAAAAATAAACTTATGAGCACTGCCATGCACATTTTGCCGCTTGAGTCCTACTGTACAATGTGTTACTTCTCTCTGCTGAAAGTTAAGGGTGTTGATGAGCCCAACTCATTATTTCCCTCTCATTATAAACACTCTCTCACACATCTATACCCAATCATCATTTCCAAGACAGCTCTTCAAAGAGTTGCTCTTTATAAACAAAGTTCAGGAATTTAAAGATCAAACACATATGAGTGAAACATACGAGCGTCAACATTGTCAGATACATTACCAAGACAATTCCTTTAAAATGCATGTCCTCTGGTTTTTCAGCTATTTTTTTCTTTCCCGCACATGTCACCTCATCCAACATAAAATAATCTTGTTCCTCAAAGCTGTTTCCTTTATACCATCATTTTTAACACACTATTGTTTACATATTTATTTTTCTTTATTTTTTTCATTTTGTCTGTTATTGGGCATTGGGCCCAGGGATGATTCATCAGTGAGCTGCATCCCCATACCCTTTTATGTTTTGGGGAGTTTGGGACTCGCCACAAGCCCAGATTAGCTCAAAATTGCAATTCTCCTGGCAAAGTGTCCAAAGGCTGGGATAAAAATTTTGCACCACTGTTAACCACATTATTGTTGATTTTCTTCCTTCCAATAAAACAAAGAACGTACAAAGAGAATGAAATTCATATGGTATATTTTTTCTTCAGCTTTAGTTCTGTAATTTTCTTAATATATACAGGTGCTTAACATTCATTTTCTGAATAAATAAATTAATTAATTTAAAAAATTAATTAATCACTTATCATTTCCTCTGGTGAGGTTAATGACAAAGCAAGAAAATGCTAATGTGAAAGGTTTTCGAAAACCATTTCTTCATATTGAATTTTACATGGAAAAATTAGACATCAAAGGAATAATTAATATTTGGGTTTTAACTTGTGGAAATGCAAACATATTAAAGAATTTTAGTATAATTTCATTATGACCTTGAAGTTAAACTCTCAGTTCTTTCTGATCATTTAATGTTACTTATAATAGTATTCATTTCAAATATTTTTGATAACTACATTTTAGAAGTAGGACTTTATGTTTGATAACATAAAAGCATTTGAACACCTAGCCTCATTTAATTTTATCTAGCTGCCAACTGTCTATTTCATATTTGTTTGAACTATTCATGCTTAAATTTTTACTTTTGTAAAATATTGAATACATTTCTGTGACATATGCAAATCATTAAATAAAGCAATGAGAAACTGTACTTTTTATCTCAATAAAGTATTGCAATAGAATTTTTTTTCAGTGAATTTCAGAATTTCAATCAGCTTTGATATAACAACTGTTAGTTGACCTGATTAAAGTGAACCTCTCATCTAGTTGATTTAAATCTACTTCACTGCTACCAAAGAATCTGAAATATGTGCTATTTTAGACAACCATCTGGCCTCCTTAATTCAAAACTTTATTTGACTGCAGCCCTGGGAAACAGACTTTTTGTTTCTAATTAAATTGTATTTTACTGTGTTGTATATAAACTTCTTGCAATCTGGCAAGTATATTTCTTTTAAACTTACATGAATAATTTTCCCTCAGCATGAAACCTATGTAAAAAAAAAATCAATAAAATATCTTGAATTTTTCAGGAAAATAAGAGAGTGAGAGACAGAGAGGCAGACAGACAGACAGACAGACAGACAGACAGACAGAGATAGTGTTAAGAAGGCAGAATGGAAGAGCAACACATTGGGAATAGGTAATATTGATGGTGTTCTTTATTCTCCAAAACGAGCATGCATATATTAATACAACTTACACATAGAAACATAACAGTATAGTCATATTTATAGGAAATAGTTCCTACTATATTTTTCTGAAAATTATTACTTTTCATTTGACAGTATAATCTTATATATTAGTACCAAAATATCTACCTGTTATTATGCATTTAAATTACCCTGATCACAATTCTTAGTGTCATAAATTTTGTAGTAATGAAATTCATATGTGTGTGATGACATCTATGTAATATATTTGTATGCACATTGCATATTTTGGATCACTTCCTTAAATATTTCTTTGCTAATTTTTTTCAGCACATATCATTAATCATTTGCACTGTAAAAACTGACTATAGAATTCTTTGAGATTTGTAACTCTAAGAAACATATTTGTTAGAGGAGATGAAAAACCATAAAATTAATTAATAGAATTACTATAATTTGTGATGATATAAGCTATCTCACAGAGATTTCATTTAGGTTATCATTTTGGAATGTCTAAAGAATAAGAATAAGTCCATCAGTTTCTAATGTGTCGTGTATTTTGGTTAGACGTTGACATTTCTAAAAGACAGGAAAAAATTAGAATAATCTGAAAATCAACAAATGTCAGATGTATTAAAAAACACATTTTTTTCCTCCTAGACTGGAAAAAAAAAAAAGCCGATTCAAGAAGTGTTAACTTAGTAGAAGAGAAATCTATGAGAAACAAAGCTGTATGAACAAAAGTTAAGACAGAAAAAATTTAATTGTCATTAACAATTTTCCACCAAATATAAAATAGTGGAAATAGATTATAAGACCCTGAATGACAATGCTAGCTTGGTCCCTAATTGGAGAATACAGTATTCCACAGGCCAGGCTTCATTGAGGATGTCTACATATGAACATGGTGGCACAGTCCTATAATCTCAGTACTTCAGAGGCTGAGACAGGAGGAGCACTGCAAGTTTAAGACCAGCCTATGTTACAAAGGGCACTCAAGGTCAACTTGACCTGCATAGTAAAGCCTTATCTCAAAAGATACCAAGCCCGCCCAAAAGAAAGTATATTGTAGATGATGTCTGGGCCCAAGCAAGCCCCTAGTAAGTATGTGTAGGACTATCCTACCTCTTTTATAGATATTCCATCAGTCCAGGCTAAAAAATATAGCACCTGTGTTGGACAGTGGGCCTGAGGTATCTTTCAACACTGACAGAATGACAACACACTAACCGGAGATACAGTGAACCTGGGGTAGGAGTGCCATCTTGTGCTGAAATATCGGGCATGGCTTGGCAATGGATATTGATAGAGAATTAGCATGCCATAAGAATTTCTGAAAGGAGACAGAGATAAGGAAAATTAAATAAATACCTAATTCCCCAATGTACAGATGACGCACATAAAAAATTTTAAATTGTCAGCAGAGTCTTACCCTACTTAAACTGACAGAAACAGCACTAACATCCTACCAGAAAATAACCAATACACACAAAACTTGGAGAGAGAATTTCACATCTCTACTTTAAGGAAACAAAACTAACAAGAACACAGAGAAATAACTCAGAACTTTATCAGAGAATCCTTAGAAAGAAACTGAAGTCAAAATGAAGTTTAAGCAGAAATTCTTTTTTTTTTTTTTTTTTTTTTTTTTCAGAACTAGGGATTGAACTCAGGCCCTTGTGCTTGCCAGGAAAGCACTTATTCCACTGGGTCATTTCCCCAACCTCTCAAGCAGAAATTTTCAAGGTGAGAAAGTGCCATAAGCAAAACAAAAACTAATAGAAGTTATCAGTTGGTAGCACAATGTATCAAGCAAGCATCATTCAGCTCAAAGCAAATTAAAAAAAGTCAGAAATGATACAAAAAAGACTTAGGAGAAAGAACATGAAGAAAGCCATTTGGAAATTTGTGACAGTATTAAAAGAGCATATATTGTTTGTTCTTGTTCAAGAGGAACTTGAGAATGACAAATGAGTACGGAGCACATTTGAAAAGAGAAAAATAAAATACTTCTCCTAGAGAAGGCTGTACATACCCAGTGTCAAGCAGTTAGAATCACCTCAGCAAGATGTATACTGTGCCATTGACAGAGTAAAGTTCTCCAGTATTAAAAGCATGTGGATCATCACAGTATTGAGAGACAAGATAGAACTAGCAAAAAGATATTCCAGTTTTCTTGGCAGGAGACTTCAGAGTTAAAATTACATAAAACAAGAAATATTAGGATGAGGATTTCTAAAGCTAAAGAGAACTTACCTAAAAATCAGCTGAGAATCTGACGCATAATAGAGCTAACCTTTATAAATGAAAAATGTCATTTTCAGACAAACAAAAACTGATTGAAAGTATCCCAAGCATATATGAACAAGAAGAATCACTATTTCTTCTGAAAAATGAAGAAACTACAAGTAAGAAAAAACAGAAGATATAATATACAACAATAAAAGTAATAACACAGGTAAACTTAGAATCCAATAAAAAGTTTGTTGCTACATAGAACTCAAACTTGAAGAACAAACCAAATGCTAAATGGGAAACAAGAAAACAGTAGAACTTTGAGGAGAAATAAATATACTAAAAACGATTAAAACAACTGAATGAAACAAGAAAATGGAAGACATCATTAAAAAATGAAGTATTTTTAACATAATTTTATTGAGAAATAATAATGAGAGAGTTTCAAAACTGATTAGTAGGACAATTTCAATAATTAATATAGTGCATATTATAGTCTTAGTAGTTATTCATTGTACAAGATTCAAACATGATATGCTGTCCATAAACATTATTCAAACAGAAGTTTTTATTCATTCAGTTAAGAGACTGTAGTTGTATATATATCCTATTTTGAATATACAGATACAAAATGGTCATTCATTTATATTCCCTATTTTGTTTAGTTTTGTCAGAGAAGGATATTCCATTGCCATTTAGATATTGTAGATGCATGTTCAGCAAAATATTCCATTACAGTCCAGTAGTACATAATAGTATTGGGTTATCCATAGGACTGGCAATGTCAGAAATTGTTGACTTGAGCCTTTTACAGCTCAACATATTAATATAGCTTTACTTTTTATACCTTATTTTTATACTTTGCTGTTGGATGGTTAAGCCCAACATAAACCAAGAAAACAAATATAACTTTTGTATTTAATAAGGTCAGTCAAGTCCCCTCAGGATTTATCCTGAAACCCTGTACCATACTCTGTAGATCCTTTGTTAGTGTCAGCCATGTGGATGAGTCACAGCCATTGCTTGACAAATTTACACTCTGTGAAAGACTGAGGGGATGTTTACTCTCCATGTAACTCCTTAGGCACACTCTATGTCATCGATCACATTGCCTGTGGCTTCAAAATCTCCTTGATTAGAAAATTTGGGATGCAACTGAGTTCCATGATGTCACAGTATAGGTTCTCCTGTGTCCTCTTCACTGACCTTGAAAGGCTAAGGCCAAAATGTTTCTTGTCCTTGCAGTCCTTCCTTTTCTCCATTTTTTTCATTTGCAAACTTAAGTTGTTAACTATTTAGAACATAAGCTTATTACTACCCTACAATATATGCAGTAGGATTTAAGCTACCTATCTTTCTGAATATGAAACATCTTAGAGATAACATGGAACAGGTATTTTCCATCAAGTATTGATTTGTTCAACTTTAAGTCCCTTCTTTATATGAACAAAAATATGAATAAACAATTACATATTCTTACAAATAGATTTAGAAATCTAACCATATACAACATTGTAGTAGGATAGTC
The DNA here is from genome assembly GCA_004027165.1 of Ctenomys sociabilis. Classification (NCBI taxonomy): domain Eukaryota; kingdom Metazoa; phylum Chordata; class Mammalia; order Rodentia; family Ctenomyidae; genus Ctenomys; species Ctenomys sociabilis. Next base: position 8,085 of record PVKA01041348.1, on the reverse strand, counting down.
CTGTGACATTTTTTTCTTCTCTCTTTTTTTAATTTATTGCTCTTTTTTAAAACAAACATTTACTGGAGAGACAGTATGGCAATAATTGATATGTCATGAAATAGATCACATGATGCAGAGTCAAAGAGATATAGAGTAACTTAACATAATCACAAGCTTGCAAAAAACGTTTGGGTGAAAGTGAAGATAGAGCATCAGATCTTGAAGGCACCATCATAGCTAGTGAAAGGTAAGTAAAGATCTCTTACAAACAACTAGGATGCAGGAAAACATAATTCATCACCTGCAAGACAATGCAAAGATGAACAACGTGAGACTGATAGGCATCAATGAGAAAGAAGGAGTCAATACAAATGATAGAAGAAGAATATGAGTACAAGTAATAGCAGAAAAGTTCTGAAATATTAAGAAACAATCTGACATTTAGATAACCTAAGCCTATAGGACAAAGTCAACCCTACACAGACTTCTAAAAGATGTTCTAGAAAGGGACTAACATGATCAGAACTCTATGAATGAGAACAGAAGGAACTCACTAAATAGGACAAACGAACACAGGAGAAGCAAAGCAAATAGGTAGTTGAAAAGCTAAAAGTGAAGGTAGAACAGAAACATATTAGTTACTCAATTAAAATCAGTTAATGCTAGAAAAGAATGGAAGAGAGAAAATGAACAATAAAACGATGAACAAATAATATATCAAATACAATAGATATTGATACAGGGATATCAATTACCACTTTATATATGAATGACATAAGTGTGTCAATTAAAAAATTTACACTCAATAAAAATGAATCAAATACATGCTGCCTTCAGAAACTCAAGTTAAATATAAAAGTATAGGTACATTAAAAAGAAAATCAGTGTATAAATATACCATGAGTTTCCTAAATGCAAGGGTCATATATGCCATACCTATCTTTCAAGTAAGAAATGTTATCAGAATTGAGGAAGAAATACACAAACAAGTCAGCTCATGGTAACTTTTGTGTATGCACATGACACTAGTATAGAAATACTAGTAATTATAAAATATTACAAAGTTCAGGGAAAAATTGACAAATGCAGTATTGAAGACAGAGTTTCAGGTACCCTCCGAGAGTAGTGGATAGATGAAAGTAGTAGGAAAACAATAAGAATACCCATACATTTTTGGGTATTAGGAATCAAATTCAAGACCTATTGATTGCCAGGAAGGTGCTGCACCACTGAGCTAATTCCCTGTCTCCAATAATTTAAGAAATAATAGAGATCATTCAAAATATCCTTTTAGACCACAAATGAATAAACAGAAAGAAAATATCAGCCGGGCGTGGTGGCGCACGCCTGTAATCCCAGCACTCGGGAGGCTGAGGCAGGAGGATTGTTGTGAGTTCGAGACCAGCCTGAGCTACAAAGTGAGCTTAAGGACAGCCTGAACTGCATAGTGAGACCCTGTCTCAAAAAAAGACAAAAAAAAAAAAAAAAAAGAAAGAAAATATCAGTTTAATATGAGAATACCTATACATCTCTAAACAGTATATAAGTTAAAGAAATCTCAGGAAAAATTTTAAAAGATTTTAGCTAATTCATTATGGAACTGAATTAAAATCTGTCAGATGCTTCAAAAGCAGTACTTATGTGAAAGTTTACAACACATACAAAGAACTATCAACAAGCAATCTTTTAAGTTTCTATCTAAAACTACTGGAAAAAAATAGAAAGTAAGCATAAGGGCCCACTAAATAGCTCAGCGGATCAAAGCTCCTGCAAGCAGGTATAGGACTAAGGGGTTTGATCCCCAGTCCGGCAGTGCCGGCCCCATCCCTGGGGCACACATTGAGACTGGGTGTGGTGGCGCCTGCCTTTAATTCTAGCTCTTGGAAAGGTAGGACCGGATGATCGAACCCCTAGCCCCTGTGCCTGTTTGCAGGTCCTTTAAATCGCTAGCTATTTGATCTGCCCAATTATTATTATTTTTGAGACAGTTAGTCATAAGTTAGGGTGATACAGAGTTTGGGTGACAACAGATAAAATGATTTACTGTGTTCAGATTCAATGATGAAAATATATGCCTGAAAAACCTACTGACTGATAAAAACAAAAACTTATGCTGGAGATATAGCTCAACAGGATAATTGCCTTCTTAGCAAGCACAAGGTCCCAAGTTCAATCCCTGGTATTATAAGAGAAATAAAGTAAATACTTTTAAAAATTAATTTTATTGAAAAACAAATAGCAATGAGAAAGTTTCAAAATGGGTTAGTAGGACAGTTTCAATAACATGTTGTCTTCATAGTACTTATTCATAGTACAAGATGCAGACATGATATCCTGTCCAAGCACTATTAGTACAAATTCTCATTGATTTAAGAGAAAGTACTCTATATCTATCCTTTTTTGTATATACAGATACAAAAGATTCCTTTATAATATCCTCTTTTTATTTAGTTTTGTCAGAGATAGGTATTCCATTGCCATTACGTATTTTTACGCATAAATTTAGAAATCTAATCATATGCAGAATTGTAGCAGGACAGTCCTATGACATTTATATCTCTTGTCTCTTGTTTTCAGTTTTTACCCTTTTAAAAAAACAAAAACAAACATTTACTTGAGAAACAATATAGGAAGCATCAAGTTTTGGTCAAAAATAGATTTCAATCACCAATGCAAATAAAGCAGCAGTATTGATTACCATCTTTTTATTTTTTTTCATTTTGCCTACAAATGTTTGCTGATTCTATACTTCATAATCAAACATGAGTATCCCTAATTGAATTCAATTTCCCTTAGAAATAGTGCTTTCTTTTTTCTTGAGGAAGTTTTTGAGTCTCACAAGTGCTTTGGTAAACTTGCATAATACTATATTTGTCATGATTTCGTATCTACTCTAAAACCTGAAGATATCTTTCTTTTCACTCAAATCCTTGGATTGTATAACCAGAAAATTCATTTATCCAAGAAGCAGTATGTATTATTCAGGACTCCAGGAAAATTGAGAACACATCCCCATGAGTGCTTGTGTGAACAAGTGAAATAATTTCCATTTCTTATGATACAAAGAAGGTTTCAGGGAGGATGGAGTAAAATACAAAGTATTGATACATAAATCTAATTATTTATTCATTCTATATGGTGTCATTTTCAAAGCTGATGCTCTTCAAGAAAGTCAGTAAATTGAGAGTCACTAAGTTTAAAAAAAGAGATATTTTTTATTATTTAGTAATTTCAGGCTCCAGAGTATAATACTAAATTCTGCTATATTAAGTTGTTTTAATGAAGGAGCTAAGAAAAATCTCAGGAGTAAGATCCTTATGAACGTAGGTCTTCCTTTGTACTATTTCTCCTTAAGAGTAAGTTATGGCAGCCAGATTTCCTCTTCTCCAAAGTAACAGACACTGGATTCCCTTCTACTCCAAAGCATCCCGAAAGTACATAAAAGTCACTTTCTCTTGGCTGCTTTCCTGAAGTCTTGCATTCCACAGAGCTCCTGTTCCATTGTTGGAAGAAAAAAAGTACTACCCAAAAAAATTAAAAATATGAACATAAAGGCCTGATAAAATTTTCCCCACCCAAGAATTTATTAATATGAAGTCACAACTTTTGTCTGATTACGTCTCTGCAGATCCACTATGCATAAAATCTAAGAATAAAAACAGCTTTCCTTGCCTCATTTTTCTGAAGTTGCTTTTGTCAAAATTATGACTAAAGAAATTTGTTATGCTTTTCTATTCTTAACCCACCCTTTTTTATAGCAGTATAGCCTTTAAATTTAAGATGAGCAGGAAAAGGTACACTTTTCTACCACTGGAATGATTTTTACAGAAACAATGGTAATGACAATCTCTTGCGGGTTAGTATTTAATGTTGGAAGTTTAGTATGAAAAATCTCAAGCCGGGCGTGGTGGCCCAGGCCTGTAATCCCAGCACTCGGGAGGCTGAGGCAGGAGGATTGTTGTGAGTTCAAGACCAGCCTGAGCTACAAAGTGAGCTTAAGGCCAGCCTGAACTGCATAGTGAGACCCTGTCTCAAAAAGAAAAAAAAAAAAAAAAAATCTCAATACTAGCCTAGGGTGTTGACAAATGCCTGCAACAGTAAGGAGCCTGAGGCAGGAGCTTTGCTGTGAGTTTGAGGACAGCCTGGACTACTGATTGAGTTCAAGCCCAGCCTGAAACATACAGCAAGACCATGTCTCCAAATAAATAAATAAATAAACTTCTACATTCCTTATTTTGTGATGATAAATTTAAATTGAATTTAAAACAGGACTTAATGATCCTGAGAAATGGAATGAAGCATTTTTTTTTCTATGACAGAACTATCCTGAATTGGAAAATAAAACACATATTTTTCAGTTTATGCTCTAATGTCTAGGTCAGAGTTGAGTAGCTAAAGCAGATTAGTATTTATTGAAAAAATGGATGGATGAATTAATGCAAAAGCAAATGGCTTATTAAACAAAAAATGACCTTGAAAATAAGTGATAAAGTTATAGGCTTTTCTATCAAAACAAGTGCGTACAATATTTAAAATCTCTCTCTCTCTTTTTTTTTTTTTTTTTTTTTTTTTTGTCTCTTTGAGACAGGGTCTCACTATGCAGTTCAGGCTGGCCTTAAGCTCACTTTGTAGCTCAGGCTGGTCTCGAACTTACAACAATCCTCCTGGCTCAGCCTCCCCAGTGCTGGGATTACAGGCATGTACTACCACGCCCGGCTGATAATTAAAATCTCTTGTATAATTCTTCATAAGACTGTTCTTTCCACTATTATGTCATTTTAAGGCACTGAATGTAAAGTTACAAAAGCATGTTAGAGAAAAGTTGATATAAAGTATTAGTATTCAGAAAATAATTTTATTATAAAATCCCTGTACTTTGACTGATGAGATATCTCAGCAAACTAAGTGCCTGCATAGACAAATACAACAGGGCATGGGAATAGATCCCAGATTGCCTTATGCTGCAGCCGACCCACTGCTGGGTGTCCTGAGCTGGCCACAGAAGCTGGGCATGGTGGCACAGGCCCGTAACTCCAGCACTAGGGAGGCTGAAAACAGGAGGATCACTGCACGTCCAAGATGCATAGAGAGACCACATACCAGATACATAAAAACAATTTTGTACATTTTCATAGATTTTTTTCAGCTATAATTCACCTAATGAAAGTATGTAGTCCAATCACTTTTTATTTACACAAAAAGTATCATAACACTACTATCCAAGTTAACTCATTGACTCTATTTTCACTCTTCTCTTACATAATTCTTCATAAGACTGTTTTTTTATTAACATGGTTAAACAAAACCATGTCTGGTTGCTGGAAAGATACAAATGTAGAGAAGCACTTTCTAAAAATGACAATGTAATCAATCATTTAGTGGAACCTTCTTCGAATTGTGACATGCAAAGATCCTTCTCACTCCTTTTTGTAAAGCTAGACAACAAAAGGATGCAGCGTTATAGTCAGAGAAATATCTTTCCTCCAGTTCAGGCATGTGGCTCTGTTAGTGTCATTTCACCTGAGCAGGACATCAGAAATATATTTTATCGTTAGGATTCCTTTCCCCTGCTAGGACTATGGGTGTGGTTTCTGATGCACTGGAACTTCCAAAATAATACATGTGAATATGTTGTTAGTCTTCTAAGAAGATAAGTTTCTCAGTCCATATTACTTTATACAGTACTGTCAGTTATTTTAAAAGAATTACCATTTAAATGTTCTATTTCTTGGCTCAATAATGTTTCAAGTATTGAGAAATTTAGTATTTGTCTGCTTACATACTATATTTGCAGCTGCATTCCTTACCTTAGTTACCTTACATGTCCAAAACTATTTTGATTTTTAATCTGTACATGATTTTTTTTCAACTTTTATTAATTTTTTTTATTAGTACACATGCAGTAACACAGCTTTCAAAGGTCTTGGGGAGTTGGTACAGGCACAAAATATAGCTCTGTTCTTCTACTTTTCAGTCCCCTTTTCCGTTCACGCACCTCTTTCCTTCATCCTCAAATCCTCTTTTTCTGTTTTCAGTTTTGTTGATATTATTACTAGGATCTCATGTGTACATATGTACTGTTCACAGTCACTGAGGTTGTGACGTTCCTGTGTGTGGCACGTTTTTTATTCTACATTTTTTCCCTTTCTGCTCCCTCTCCCTATTTTCTCTTACATTTCTTAGGCCCCTCTTCCAGCTCGCAAGAGATCTATTACCTGTCTCCTATGCATCATTTCTGTGCTCTTTGATCACACTTTGGCGAACTGAAATGAGAGCCACTGTGCCAGTGCTGGGAAATCCACAGCACGCCTGCCCTGGTGGAAGTGCAGAACCCTCTCAGTTGGTGTGAGAGCCAAGTCCTTCAGCAGCTAATCATTTTTAAATGGTTTAAAAATCAAACCTCAGTAATCAGGTTTAATTATAATATTGGCACTTTGTGATAGATAAGTGTGCTTTGTATCAGTTTGAGCAGTCAAGTCTCTGAAAATTTCACCTTCACTGTTCTATATTGCATTTAAGCTTGTGCATGTGATTTGCTCCACTCAACATCATATGTTGCAGATGCACCCATTTTACCAAAACTGTTGCAACTTTATCTTTGTTTATAAACCAGTAGTAGCCAACATGCAGATACCACAGTTTCTTTATCCAATTTCCTATTTGTGCATATAGAGGTTGCTTCTAGGATTTAGCTGTTAGAAATTTGCTCTATAAATTTTGGGTCACATGTGTTGCTCTACTATGAAGTCTAAGGGGTTAGTGAAAGATGCTGAGAGTGCAGATAGATAAATCAGGGGAATTTTTGGTGTTAGTTCCTTGAGAAACCCCATCCTGATTCTCACCATAGCTATGAGTTTGCATCCCCCCCAACAGGGTAGAGCTTTCCTTTTCCATAGCAGCCACACTAGCATTTGTTATTTTTGTATTCCTTGAGGGTTGCCACTCTTGCTGGTGTACAGTGAAATCCTAGCATTGCTTAACTTACATTTTTATAATGCACAAGAGTGTTGATTACTTTTTTAATCTGTTGGTCATTTTTATTTCTTACTCTAAGAATTCAACATACACAACCAAATACATGTATATCGCATAAAGAGAAAGTACAGAATCGTATCAATAGATGCAGAAAAACTTTTTCAACAAAATCCAACAGCGTTTCCTTCATGGTAAAAGTCTGAAAAAAGTATAGAAAGACTATATCTGAATTTGATGGAAGCTATTCATTTCCAGATTTTTATATTTTTTTTCATAAATGAAGATGTCACCGCTTTCAAGCTATGAAAATGTGAAAATTAGTCCACAAATTCCCCATAATTACTTTAAATGGAATTGTGTAAAGATTGAAATTTAAAGATTATCACAGTCCATAATGATTATAGCCATTTTGTCTAGTAGGAGCTAATTTAAATATAATGTCTTAAATAGACTCAACACAGAACTGGAAGAATGTACCATGTTAGTGCTGATTGAGGAAAGCTAGAATAGCTATTTTAATTTCAGATAAAGGTTAAGTGAAAATAATAATGACTAATAGGAGTATTTTATGTGAAAAAGAGGTCTAATCTTCAAGAAGTCATAATTTAAGATAGTCAGGGTTTCACTAACTTAATTTGTTTTATGGTTTGGGGAAGATGGACGCATTTTAGTTCATGTGGGAAGATGACTGGAGTTGTGTGGATAGCTTAATGTAGATTTGTGAACAGAAGGAAAATTTTGTTAAATGTTTTTGAGAACTGAATGCTTATGGACAGAGGCATTTATGAAACAATGTATTAATGTATGTATCTAGAAAGATTGCTTCAAAATATATAAAGCAAAAACTGATACAACTTATTGAAAAACGTAGAAGTCCCTATGATAGTTGGACTTTCTTAACCTAATAAGGCAACATTAAAGACACACTTTGTCGGGCGCAGAAAGGAAAACTCAGACACACCTTGCCTTCTTTGTGGAAGGGGAGATCTCGCTTTATTGCGGAAGCACAGCAGCTTATATAGTATAGCTAAGCCAATCATCAGCAGTCACATATTAGCATACAGCCAATCCCGCTCTGTTGCCAGGCAGCCCCCTCATTCTGTCCGGATCGACAGACAGGGCAGGGCC
>PVKA01041347.1:0-18146 GCA_004027165.1 Ctenomys sociabilis | reverse complement strand
AAATAGTTAGGATAGATATGCTGCTATGCTGCTACTTTCTCTTACTTTAATGAGAAGAAAGTTTGAACCAATAGTGTTTAGACAAGATATCATGTCTGCATCTTATACTAGGAATAACTACTACAAAGACAACAATATGCAATGTATTAGTTAATGTAACTGTCCTAACCTGTTTTGAAACTGTCTCATTGCTACTTCTTTCTCAATAAAATTAATATAAAATATACCTTCAACAAGTATTAAAAAAAAAAGAAAAAGGTAGGTTTTTTCTTGTACTTGAACATGCAGCCATTGACAAAAGATAGATAAATTGTATCCAGGGAATATCTGATCAGCATAAATTTGCTAGGGAGATTTTTTTTTAAAATCTTTTTCCTGCTGGATTTTGTTATTTCTTAAAAGTGTTAAACATTTAGCCCTAGCTCGATTATAGTTGTAAACATTCACATTTCAGTCTCTCCACTTATTTTCATTTACATGTATCCATTTTTCTTTAGTCGTTAGCTTGATCTTTCACTTTTATTTTAAAACTTTTGGGTGGAAGTGGTTCTGGGGGTTGAACCTAGTGGCACTGTATCCCGAGCTCAGTCTTCAACTGTGAACAACCGGTGTGTATTTCTCACACTCTCGGACTTTCAAGGTCCAGATGCAGACATGTTCAGGTCCCAGAAAGCACTCTCTTCCAAGTTTTAGGGTGCTGACTCTTCTCTGTGTCCTGGCCAGTGTGGAGGGAAACACCTTCCCTTCGTGACCTACTCTAAGGTCTCTTCTCGCGGCATAACTGCCTCCTAGTGGCCACTACAGCTACGTGATATTGCCTTTCGCGGTTAGAATTAATATAGCGGTTTTGAGAGAACAGAGACACCAATCTAGACAAATACGCACGGTCTTGTTGTCAACCTTTTCTTTTCTCTCCATATAAAACATTTTGAAACTTTACTCTCTAATGTGGTTTTTATAAGTCAGAAAGTTTTCTATTTAAGTAAGAGAGGTTATGCTTTGACAGCGATATAGATAAAAAGTTAACACATGTGGACTACAGCTCACACTCAAAAGTTAATACATGTGGACTACAGCTCTCGACCATCTTCATGCTCTGGCAGGATTTCTTCTTCTAGTGCTGCCCTGAGACCCCAGAACACAGCTGGCCTGCCTGCTTGTAGGAGGCCCTTGGGATTTTCATCTGGTTTTTATAGACATGTGGCTTCTCACAACTATGTTGGAGTTAACTCCTGCTCTCAGAAACCAGGAACAGATACAAAGTCAAAATCTTTCTGTGAATTTTATACTCTAAAAATACAAAACATATCAGTTTTATGAAGTGCATTTCTTTATTAGGTATATGCTAGGCACTTGGTCAGTATTATTCATTTATGTGTCAAATAATATGATAAAAACAAAACAAAGTGTCACAAAGGAAGGAAGCAATTTTCTCTTGGGGACACAGGAAGAGGCAGGGGTGATATTCAAGCATGGAAGTTATATGAAGAGATGCACTTTGCTGCCTGCGCGTGGTGCTCTGTGACACTAGCTTTCTACAGAAAGAGAACTTTCCTGTCAGACGCTTGCGTTTGTACAGTCCAATCATGTTTGTGATCTTTCAGCTAATGCCATTGTACTGGTTGATATATTGTATGAGCTTGAGAAGTTTAGAAGTTTAATTAAGTGACTCAGCTGAGAGCCAGGATTCTTAGTTGTAAACGCGAGGAGGGCCCCAGCACTGTGGGAGCTCCACACACCCAGCCCCAGGGTAGCTTGTTGATAATATAAGAAGGGGAGCGAGGCTGGCAAGAAGCCACAGCTGCTGCCCTTCCTTTACTCTTAGCTATTTTCTGCTCCATGAACTGCTGCCTTCTGCCATGTGCCATTCTGCTGGGAGCCAGCCAAATACAGACTAAACCCTCCACAAACTGTGAGCTAAATGAACGTTTTTTTCCTTCCTTTATTTGGGATATTTGGTCCCAACAACCAGTGAAAAGTAATTGAGACAGTCATATAAGATATTCTCTTTACCAAAGATTATGAAGAACGAAACACTACAGTTGATTTTAACAGATATGTGGAGTCGGATTGTGGCAAAATTAGGAACAAAACTTTATGTATAAAATGAGTGTACTTGGTTGAATACAGAAAGCTTACTATGTTTAGAACATTATGAGCTGAGAGAATCTTAATCACATAAGGAGATAAATTGAGAAAATTAGGAAAACAGCAACTGTACATAGAATGTGCTGCGCATGCTTTTGGTTGTGCAAAATCCTTTTGCTGTGTGCAGTGAGTATAATTCTGAGCCATCCAGAGTCAGTTACTGTTAGCTTCCCACCCAGATAAATAGTGTACTGAGAAATCCACCTAACTTAAGGTGGCCTAGCTCAGTGGTGGTGTTTTGAGTCAACTTATTATATAAAGATATACTAAAAGAAGCTTGGGGGGCTGGAGAGACAGCTCAGTTGAATAAGTGCTTCTCTGGCAAGTACAAAGGCCTGAGTTCAATCCCTGGTTCTGCCAAAAAAAAAGAACATTGCCTCTTTTTTTATCCATTCCTTGGTTGATGGGCATTTGGGTTGTTTCCAAGTGCTATGGCAAATTGTGCTGCCATAAATGTGGGTGCACATATACCACTGTGATATTATAATTTTAATTCTTCTGAGAAGATACCCAGAAGGGGAATAGCTGTGTCAAATGGGACCTCCAATCCTATTTCTTTGAGGAATCTCCACACTGATTTCCATGGTGGTTGTATAAGTCTACACCCCCACCAAGAGTGGAGAAGGTTTCCTTTTTCCCCATAGCCAAGATTTATTATGCTGATTTCTATCTTTTTTTATAACAGTGATTCTTTCCAGAGTGAAATTAAATCTCAATGTTGTTTTAATTTGCATCTCTTAAATGACCACTGAGGTTGAACATTTTTTCATATATTTATTTGCTGCTCATATTTCTTCATCTGAGAAATCAAACCTTTATTTTCTAAGGCAAGGAAAAAGGAATCCTGGAAGGTACTGGGAGGCAGGCCTTCTCCCTGTCTCCTGCCCTCTCTTCCATGACACATCAGGCAGAGCTTTACCTACCTGCGGCAGAGTGCAGACGCCCAGTGTGCCCAGGGCCTGGCTCTGCCCTGTCACATCCCAGCTCACAATCACAGGCCATTGGAATCCCCTCCACAGCAGTCACCTTTTCCTCCTGCCCCAGCCAGGAGAGGAGAGCTCCATCTCTCTCTTGCACTTGCTCGTGGTCCTGACTCACAGCACATGGGTGAGTTCTTGTGGATGACAACGACTGTGCAGGTGCACACTGGATAGCTGGTGTGGAGCCAGCCTCAGGACCATTTCCACAAATTTAATCACACTATAGCATTGTAGGTCTTCAGCAGAGATGGCGCCAACCATTCCTCATGCAGAGTGGCCTGCAGATGCACAACCAGCTTTGAAGCTCCCAAGCAGGAGCCCGGCTCCCTCTAGCAGTGTCGGAAGTGGAAGCAAGGACAAGTGGATATGAGGAGTGGGAGGCTGAGCCACAACTGAGACACAAGAAGACAGCACATGGCATGCTTAGCTCAGTCACTGAGCAGAAGGAGGCCAGAAAGTGGAAGGATAGGAAAAGCAGATGGCTGGGGAGGTGTCCTCGGGAAGACCGTAGTTGTGAAGAGGGAAGATTCTGCAGGAGCTTATGATGCTGTTTTTGTGTTCCATATTACTGCCTACCAACTGGAAAAGGATGTTTCTCTATTGGCTTAAGAGATGCGGTCATTTTTATGGTTTAGATCTAAAGCACCTTCTCCCCACCTCCCACACTCAAAGGCAGGATTCTAGAAGGTGCTTGGATCAGCAATCACTGTGCTTCTGGGTGCATTCATCCACTGTTGAGCTGAGAGGCTCACTGTGGTTCTGGGAAATGAGTCCCACTTGCAAGGGCTTGGCAGCCTAAACACCCTATAGATTCTTCCGTAAAATACCAAAAAAAAAAAAAAAGATAATACCTGATAAGACCCAAGTATGAGAAGTTCCAGAAATCACAATTTGTAGTTCCCAGGTTTATACTATTAGAAAGTTTAAAACCATTCCAAACTGACTCGTTTTACTAGCAACTAATGCTACCTACCCACACCCACATACTATACCAGCACCATGCTCATCAGTAAGGGATTCCCGATGGTATCTCTGGGCTTTTCCGTCTCATCCCACCAGCATTTCGAGCTTTCCCATCCCACCTCATGCACAGAGCTGCTGGTCATTCTTCCAGTAGCACCTCATCCGGCAGCCTCCCCTCAGGCTCCCACAACATTTGCATGCTACAGGTACATCAGCCAGGGCTCGGGAGGCTCCTTCTGTAGCGTTCCCTAGTCCCACCTCACTTGTTCCAAACAGTTAATATGCATTGACCACACACACACACACACACACACACACACACACACACACACACACACACACATGTCCTTAAGCCAACTGTTTACATTTTCATAAAACTTTTTACTTTATTGTTTATTTCTTTGTATTTTAGGGAAGGGTCTACTGAGTCTCACTACTAGATCAGACTCATAGTGATCTGCCTGTTTACAAGTGCTGGGATTACAGGAGTGTACCATGCCCAGTCTCAATTGCTGTCTCAGTAGGCCCCAGGGGCAGGGCCGGCATGGTAGGCTTGGGATTGAGCCTCGGCCTCTGTGCTTGCTTGCAGGTACTTTAATATGCTGAGCTGTTTCGCTTTCTTAGTGACATCATCTCCCTGCTCTGGCGAGCAGTTTATGGACACTGTGCATTGTCTCAGGCACGTATCACAGTGCCCTGGAAGAAAATCTATCTCCAATCTGGCTGTACTGATTGTACAAACTGAGTTGTAATCTATTCATATTAGAATTCATACTATGCCAAGGAGATCTGAGCCTGCCACAGACTCTGGGCATGGTGGCCCATGCCTGTAATCCCAGTACTGGGGAGGTGGGAAACAGGAGGGTCACCAGGATCCCCCTCTGCATAGTGAAACCTTGTACCAAATACACAAATGAAAAACAAAACAACATAAACAAAAAACACTACAACTGATAGTCATTCCACCAATAGGAAGAAAAATAGTATAAATAATTTTATGTTACTTTTGAAACATAATATCATACAAGTGATCAGTTTAAGAGCATGTATGCATCTTTTTAAAGGCACAGTACATACCTTTGCTGGTTGATTTCATATTCTAAATTTTGTGATTAGCACAAAGTTTTTGTTAGTATCTGAATGCATTCCTTGATTATCATCAGTATTGTAACTTAGGCGTTTTGCTAATTGTATTCTCTTTATACTGTAAATATTATCAAAATTATCTTCCCTTACATACTTTATTTCTGGGAAATACAGACAAGGTGTATATCCCTATTTGGAACATCAAAGTGCAGTGCAAATGTGCGTTAAATTTTGGGGGTTTTATCTTTCTACTTTCCTGGAAGTGAAATGCTAGAGGTGACAAAATGAAGTGAGAGGGACAGGAGTTTGTGATAAAGGGAGCAGAGGAGAGACCGCAGAGTTCGCACTCCTCCACCTTCATCTTCTGGCACTTTTAGCTGGAACTGTTAATTGTTCTTGCAGCTTAACTCCTTATTTCCAAAAAAAGAAACACAGTATAGCATAGAATTATCATTATCACTCGAGCGGAAGCAGTACTTTCACTTCCAAAGCTTTTCTATATGCTTTGAAAGTAAATATTCCTAAATTCCTCTCTTGCTGATATTTGGAAGCAACTTCTTTTTTGCCAAGAGATAGGAAGAGAAGGATGAGCAATGTATGGGACTCTTTGGTGCAATTAGTTTCAGGCAAGCCAGAAATAGATTGTTTCCTTTGAGTATAGACCGATAGCTTGCAATCATGAACATGGAGTAAACAAGGCTCAAGCTTCTCTGAATAAGAAATAAAATTCCTTAAAACTAAGCTCTCATCTTGTTCATTATTACCTGACCATTTTCTTCTTCTTTTTTATATATGAATTTAAGGCAGGGTGTACGGTATCTCATTATGTAGATCAAACTCACAGTGATTCTCCTGTTTTCAGCCTCCCATGTGCTGGGATTATAGGTGTGCATCAGCATGCCCAATCTCAATAGCCATCTCAGTGCACCCTGGGGACGGGGCTGGCATAGCAGGCTGGGGATCAAACCCAGGCTGCCATGCTCTGCCAAAGCAGGCATGTTAGTCCGCTGAGCTGTCTGGCCAGCCGTATGACCATTTTATTCTCATCAAAACAAGCACATTCTCCTTCTGTCTCCCTCTTTCTCTTTAATTTTCATTACTTCCTTAGAAGGCAGCAGCGAAGACCACTGCAGATCTATTTTCCTTTCTCAGGAAATCTGTTTGGACTATTCACAATCACAAGTCTCCTCAGAGCCAAAGTTGAGACATCTCCAGATGAGGGTGGCTGACAAAAGTCGTTTTAGGAGATGCACGATAGAAAAATTAACAGTGCCACAAATTATATAATGCAGCAGAGGATTCAGCCGTACGCAGTGCAGTTTCATTTTTAGCATCTCTCCAAAAGGGAATTTTTATAATAGAACAACTTCATATTTAGATCTGTGTCTTTCTTGGTTGCCTTGTCTGCCTGCAATCCTCTGAAGATTGTCTAAAAATAGCAGCAGCACAAACAGCCTTTGCGCCTTCCGCAGAGGTGAATGTCCCTCATACACAAAGATGTTGCAGTGGCTGGATTTTCATTTCAAGAAACTGCAGTTTAGCTATTTTCAAAACTTGTGTATTTATAACTTTCAAAATAAGAAGCAAAAAAAAAAAAAAAGAAATAAAGGATGATGATTTCTGTAAAAGTAAGTTCCACAATGCTCACCCATGAAAACCTAGTACATAGTAGGTCCTCAAAAATATTTGTTGAATTAGCAGGACAATAGTTCTTGGGGACTGTGCTTTTGTCAGCAGTATTTTAAGTCACTAGATTAAAAACCATTATCTAAATTTCTATATTCCTTTTCACCAACTTTGTGTTTTTATATTATTATTTATTCCAAGGGAACACGAATGTACCTCTTGTTCCAAATGCTACATATCTTCCCAGGGCCATTAACATTTTTGCAGCACAGGTGTTAATAATATGCAAAATAAACATTTTAAAATGTTGAAAAATATATTTGATAAAACTGAATTTCCTTTGCAATGAAATATCTTCTAAGGAGATGCAGAGGAATAAGCCTCAATAAAATAAAAGGATCATAATGCAAGCCCCTACTTGAATAATGTCACTGGGAAGCCAGCCACTAACAGTTTGAGATTATAATGTTCTGAGGAATTAGCCACATACCATGATTCCTTTTTTTTTTCTTCCTTTTTTTTTCTGGTGCATGGTCTCACTACACAACTCAGACTGATAGTGATCCTCCGGGCCCGGACTCAGTGGCTGCCCCAGCTTGTCCTGCAGAGCCTTATGCAGAGTGTGGTGCTGGGGATCAAACCTTGGGCCCTATGCTTGCGTAAGCAGGAACTTAATCTTTTGAGCTATCTTACCAGCCATTCTTTGGTGTCTTTGACCAAAGATTTAAGACAAGACATGAGTCAATCATATTGAATCTGGGTAAACATTATGCAAAATTATAAATTTGCAGAGAGAATACACTTTCAAGTATGAAGGTGCACAAGGATCAAGATAAAATTTGCCCAAATGAGGTCTCAGGTAACTTTTACATGATTCACTGGTTCATAAAAGGGTTTCATTTTGTTTTTTCTAAGGTCATTGTAGTTTGACAAGGAAAATTGGCTTTGTTGACCAATTTCAGAAGAGAGTGGATGTTTTCCACTTTATTTGTAGTAAGACATTAAGAGCTTTTCCAAACTCTTACCCAAGATGTGTCCTTTGTAAGGCCCTGGACCACAGCAACAGGCTCAGAAGATGTTATGCTTTTGGGGTTCCAGATATTTTTTCCTTTTGATTTTATTAGTATGTTTTAGGTATACACAATGACAAAACATTCATCATAGGAAATCTGCTGTACCTGTAATGATGCTTCTTGGTTTGTTTTTTTCTCATTGCCCTGCCCTCCTTTCCAACTCCTCCCCATTTCTATGTTTTTCTTTTATATATAGTACATAATGATTATTATTTACTGATGGATATAATATTAATGGAAATAGATCTGTTCAATACCTGTTAGCAAACAGTGTTGTATATGGTTTGATTTCTAAATTTCAATGTAAAAATGTGTGATTGTTTTTATCATTCTGTAGGGATTTAACAATTAGAATATCCATGGTTGTTGGAAAATAGCAGTTCCATTTTATGTCTAAAGTATGATATCCAGTTTT
This sequence comes from Ctenomys sociabilis, assembly GCA_004027165.1. NCBI lineage: Eukaryota > Metazoa > Chordata > Mammalia > Rodentia > Ctenomyidae > Ctenomys > Ctenomys sociabilis. The sequence continues at coordinate 9,855 of PVKA01041347.1, read as the reverse complement.
TCTTCTTGAGTTAAAATTTGAAACCTCAAATGTTGGTGTACTTTCTTTATAGCTAAGAAAATTAAAAATAAAAAAAAAACAAATGTGTCTTTTTTGCTTTTTACATAACCAGCCAATTGGCCTCAAGTGATTCGCAGAGTGTCGAGCTGTGGGCTAAATAATAACATACAGTAAAAGATGTCATCCTACCCAGCAATGTTTCTACCAGGTTTGCAACGCTACTTAAAGAGTGAGATTGAAATGTTGCAAACAAAGCAATATTCTTTCATTTCTGAAGAGCTATTCATGGCACTTATGATGATATGGCATCAACCAGAATCCATCAGTGATGAAATGGATAAAGAAAAGGCGAGATTTCTATGCAACAGGATGCTACTCAGCCACACGCGCAGCATCTAAGGAAGAAAGTTGGTCGTGTGTGACAACATGGATGAGCTGGAAATCATGTTAAATGAAATATACCAGGCCCAGGAAGACAGATGTAGAATCTAAAAATATTAATTTCATAGAATTTCAAAGAACATAATGCTTTTTAGCAGTAATTGGAGTGACAAGGGTGGATGAGAAATTTAAAAAATATTAGTCAAAAATACATATAATTATAGTTAGATACAGGGAATAATTTCATGAAGTCTATGTTAGATGATGGTGAATACAGTTAATGACACATTATAGTCTTGGACAATGTAAAATGGATGTAAAATATTCTTACCAGAAAAGTGGTGACTGTGCAAGTAATTCATTTTTCATTACCTTGGTATAGTTATTCCCTAATGCACTTATACTTCATGACATTATGTTGTACATGATAAATCATACAACTTTTTATGACAGTACAGATGTTTCAAAAATTAATCTATTGCATACAATACATAAAGTACCCAGCATACCTCCAAATGAGCTTTTAGTTTAGCAATGCACTACATGAGATAACCCTTGATAAGTTTAGACATTGTTGTTGTGTTACTTTTCTCTTGTTGCTGAGGAAATATACCCAACACCAAAGTTAAAGGGCCAAGGATTTTTAGCTCACAGTTTGTACAGCTTTTAGTCCATCACTGACTGGCTCCAATGTGGGGTGTCATGGCAGCCAGGCATTAACCAGTTTGTGTCGGACAGAAAGTAGAAAAGGAACATGGGGAAACCACGACTCTTTCTGTTCCTTCTGTCCTACCCAGGATATATAACATGGTAGGATTCACACCCTAAGTCCCAGTGCCCTGAGCCCAGCCTTGCACCAGGAATCAATCCCAGCATTACACACTCTAAATCCAGATGTTTCTTTGGGTGGGGGGGTTCATGCAACACAAGCCATAGCATGTATCTTCACAACAATGTTATAGATATAGCAAAGAAAATTTCAGATACTGTGAGGTAGCACAAAATTGGAGAAAAGCATTCTAATCCTAGTCCGTGCTGCCCTCGGAGGCCAGGCTCAGCTGGCAGCCACAGCGGTGCCATGCTCTCCCATGCACAGATCGCCGCATGTAGCATCATTCTGGGGGATACCTAAGTTTTTTCTAATTTCCTCCTTATGTTCTCTAACACTCTTTTGTCTAACACTTTTTTCCCATTATTTTACTTGATTTTCTATTATGAACACATCTGTGTATGCGTTTTTCTTCCCAGTGCCCTTTTTCTCCCCTTGTAGTCTATAGCCATGAAGGGCATTCTCTTTGTTCATTTATACCCATCCTACTTTTACTGAAATCTCTTGGTCTAACTTCTTTCTCTGTGTCTCCCTCATGCTCAGCTTTTCTTTACTTCCCTCTGTACCTTTTTCATTTGTCTTCCTTTAACTTTTTCTCTAATATTTATGTCTATCATAAAACCATTTCCTGGTTTGGAGAGGCAGCTCAATGGTCTGAGAGCCTGCCTGGCAAGTGCAAGGACTGGGGTTCAATCCCTAGTAACACAAACTGTGCTGGTCCCATGCTGAAACTGGGTGTGGAGGTGTACACCTGTAATTCCAAGTCTGGGGAGGCTGAGGAAGGAGGGTCACTATGAGTCCAAACTGTATAGCAAGACCTTGTACTAAATAAACGAATAATCAAAAACTTAAAATGTGATAAGCCATCTCATCTCCATCTCTCATTTTCAACTGTTTTTTTTTTTTTTTCTTTCTTGGTACTGGGAATCAGGCTCAGGACCTGGTGCTTGCAGGCGGGTGCTGTACTGCTGAGCTCCACCTCTGCCACTCTATCAGCTTTATAACCAATTTTCCATTATCATTTTCTAAATATATAACATATCCTGACCATCATTAGGAGACTTTGTCCCCCTCCTATTTGCCTTGCTCCATGCCACAGAGCAGAAGACTTAAAAAAAAAAAAAAAGAAAGAAAAAACATTAACTGTTTTGTTCTTTTTCTCCCTCTGGCATTACTCTGTCCCCAGCCCCCAGGCTTTAAATAACTGATTGCTGTTTTTCATCACTAGAGAATTTTAAAGTGTATGAAGGAAAGTACACTTTAATAAATATAATCTGGCTAATTACACAAACATAATTAAAGGTCTTGACGTTCATCTTCTTGTTTCCTATTTTCAGGTTGTAGGTTACATGCTGGTTCTTAGACAGATGGGCATTAACAGGAAAGATCCCTTTTTATAGATGTATAACTGTAAAAATGGAGGTGGAGAATGTGTTAACTCTTCTTAGAGTCTTCAATAAAGCCACAGGGGAAATCCAGTAGCATAAATTTCTTCTACATATGGCTGTACATCCAACTCTTACTTGACTACTTTTCATGATTTCCTTTTATTATTAGGTCTTTATTTGAATGATTATATATATATATAATATATATATATAATATATATATATGTATGTATATATATGTATATATATGTATATATATATAACCATACATACAGTCAATATATCAATATATACCATGCTTTATGCAGGGGAATCTTATAAATAGATTAAAACTTCTGGTAGTTGAAATGAGTGCCATATTTCATAATGTACCATATTTTTTGTGCTATCTCTGGAGTTTTTCAGGATAAGAAGCTGCTACCTTGGGCACATTTTGACATCTCTTTTCTCCTATAATAAATTGTTACATCTATTTGCCTACTTATTTGTATTGTGCTATTGTTAGTCTTTTATATGAAAGATTATCTTAGGACTACTCTAATTATAATGCCAAAGAAATATTTTTTCAGACAAAACTGATTTATTTACAAAGCAAAATAATAATTTTGCTTTGAATACAAGCTTCAGGTAATGATCTCAGTTTGTTTGTTTGTTTGTTTGTTTTGTTACATTTTAGAACCAGGTGTTCAGGGTCACACTGCATAGATGGACTCATAGTGATCCTCCTGCTTACAGCCTCCCAAGAGCTGGGATTACAGTTGGGCATCACCATGCCCAGTCTCAATGGCCGTCTCAGCTCACCCCAGGGTTGGGGCCTGCACAGCATGCCCTGGGTTCAAACTTCCGGACCCTGAACCTGCTTGCAGGAGCTTTAATCTGCTGAGCTATTTGGCCTGCAGCTATTTTTCTCAAAATGAAATAGCTTCCCGCGTTGCCATATAGGAGTTCTCTTGCTGTGTGTTGTAGCAGGGACCCTCAGTCAGTGAAAGCAAATGATCTCTCCAACAGCAGCGAAGCACAGCGTCATGCGTTTGCCTCATTCACCTGGCTCATCCCACCGCACACGCACACCATGAGAGATGCAGCATCCCGAGAAGAGGAAGATTGCCATCACGTGACACTTATTACAGTGCTTTGACATATTTTAATCTTTATTATTATCTTTTAAAGATCTTGTAGCCTGAACAATTTGTCAATTATACTTAAGATTTAGCATATGAATATACACGTATGAAATTATTTATTACATTTGGTTAATCTCCAGAGTTTCTTTCAGCACCCGGGACAGACCCCTTGAGGAGGAGACAACAGTACTGCAAGTTACAAAACAAACAAAACTAAAGGAAAATACTTATTAAAACTATATACTATGTAACACTACAGTAACATTTTCTTAAGATTATGTTTTAGGGTTCATTTTTAGGTGATTACCCTAATCCCCCTCTCATTAAAAATGAAGCCATAAATCACAAACAACTGAAGACAAGGGGAGACCTGGCACGGAAGTATCTTGCAAAGAAGTTACTTCAGCACACTCCAGGTAAAACATGGTGGAAAAATTACTTTTTTCCAACAATCGCAATGTCTTAACATAATGTTATTTTTAGAGAAGCTGTCAAGTTTAGTAAATCTTACTGTACATGCATATTCTCCAATATTTGAAAGTACCTCTGTTATTAAAAAAAATCATTGAATCACTATTATTAAATAAAAGCTAAGAGCGAATTATTCAACGGGAAGAATAAAAACGTTTCCAAAGCCAGGAAGTGCGAACCCTTTACAGAAATTCCCCCTGAATGGGTGCTCACACCAGCGAGAAACAAAATTCATTGCAAACGCTTATCTTAATCTCAAAGATCCACACCTTGGAGGAGTTACTGAAAGTGACTGTGAAAAATTATTCTAGCAGTCATGAAAATAATGACATCACTAATTTTGTAAGTTCTAAGTTTGATATTAAACTGTATTTAAAGTAATTATCATGCCTTGAAATAGTATAGGCATAGCATATTCATCCTTTTTATTTTCTGTCATTTCAAATTAGGTGGTTTAAATATTTAACCAAATTATTATAAATCCATCTGGAATACTAATGAAATATTTGTTTACCACTGAGTTATGTAATTTCACTTCAGTTAAGGTGAAATAATTATAAAGTCATTCTGATGTTTGCATTTACTTTCAAGTATTTAAAGACATCTGTCTATATTGATATAGTTGTGGTATTGGCATCTATATAGAGTATAAAACAAAATGTACGGTATATATGTCCTGTTTATTTTGTGGTACAGCAGTGAGTGAAAACAGTAACTGGTGTGCAGAATCAGACACTGTAATTCCCATACCAGGTTCTTTATTTTCATTATGAGTATAAGTTCAAGAGTATTTGAGGTAGCCTGTGATGTTTTGGGTTTTTTTTTTTTTGGTCTTTTTTTGAGACAGGGTCTCACTATGCAGTTCAGGCTGGCCTTAAGCTCACTTTGTAGCTCAGGATGGTCTCAAACTCACAACAATCCTCCTGCCTCAGCCTCCCGACTGCTGGGATTACAGACATACACCACCATGCCCTGCTGCCTGTGATGTTTTAGTGTGTAGACCTTAAACAAATAGACCAAGATTCACTGAAATATCGATACTTTCTCATTCTGTGAATCAAAACCAACTTAAGATAAAGTTTGAAATCAGAAGAGTTAAAATAAGTTTGGTAAAAGCTGGAGGCTTATTTCTGTTCCTGTACAAAAACATGACTCTAAAGTTTGAAAAGTTTTCAGAAGTTTGAATCTCTCAAACAAATTTAACCCTGGGAACCATGCAAAGGCAGTGTATGTTAAAGGGATAAGAAATTAGCATTCTCTGGGGTACAGTTTGGGTAATGCAAGTCTGAGGCCATTAAAATGGGACTATATCTGCCATTTAAAAAATTTGCAGGATATTCAATGCTTCTTCTTTATTTACTCTAGATTAGGACCAGCAATTCTGGCACAGATGCAGAAAGGGAAGCCTTTCTTCTTTTATTAATTTTATTGAGAAACAAATAGCAGTGAGACAGCTTCAAAACCAATTAGTAGGACAGTTTCAATAATTAATACATTGCATATTGTTATCTTCATAGTGTTTATTCATAGTACGAGATGCAGACATGATATCTTGTCCAAACACTATTAGTACAAATCTTCTCACTGAATTAAGAGAAAGTAGCTGTATATTTATCCTAACTATTGTGTATATAGATACAAAATGGTCCTTCATTTGTACCCTTCCTTTTTGTTAGGTTTTGTCAGAGATGGGTATTCTATTGCCATTTAAATATTGTAGGTGCTTGAATTCAGCAAAAAAAAATCCAATATAGTCCAGTAGCCCATAATAGTAGTGGGTTATCCACAGGACTCGTAATGTCAGATGTTGTTGATTTGAGCCTTTTACAGCTCAGCATATTAATATGGCTTTACTTTTTCTACCTTGTTTTTCTACTTTTCTGCTGGATGGTTAAGACTAAGATAAAGCAAGACCTATGTAACAAGGAGACTTCACCACTGTGGTCAACCTTTATGCACATGCACTTGGTCAAAGGGCAAAGAGTCTGAAGTATCAAGAGGGGAATGTTCTTTTAAAAGGAGAACATTTATTTAATTGTGGCATTAACCATGCCTTATTAGAGCCAAATGCAATGGGACCAATACAAAGCTGTTTTTTGTGCATGCTGATAATTTGTTAATAAAAATGAAAGAATAATGACATAATTACACAGAGAAGCAGAGCTTAAAAAGTTTGTAGAAATGTGAAAAGTTATGAAGATGTCACTCCATGAGGCTCAGGTAATTTAGGACTCTGGGTTTCCTGGTTCAATATCAGTCATGCTATTACTAAATGATGTCTGAAACTGAGGTCAGAGTTTACTCAAATTATCACTGTTGCTACTGAAGAATGAAAAACTGAACTATATTGAATCCTGAAAACTATCTCTGAATATACCCTGAAATAAATTGTTTAATCAGGCAATCAACATTTTGTTATTGAATTTAATTAGGAGCTCAGGAGCAGGGAAAAGAGTGAGGCAAATGAGATTGGGTGTCTCCTGTAAGAAACTTCCAAGTTAGTGAAACTTGCAAAATGATTAATAAAATGCATGTAATTATTGGAGAATGAAAGGTTGCAAATGCATACATAAGTTCTTTAGCATTTCATCCAACTTCTCCACATCAGTATGTTATTGCCTATGTCCTTTTATAAGCTTTGGCTTCATTAGTACTAACTGAATAATAGAATTATTGAGAAATACAAGTCAGTCCTTGAGATCAGTACAAAATCTTAGAAGAATCTTGCTCATCTCTTGCTATCCTTTGAGTTCTCATTTATGCCTAACTTGTTATGGAGGGGATACAATAACATTATCACATCTTTAAAATGCTCTTTGAAATCATATCTGTGTCTTCCTTCTCCAGTGGTGTATATCATATTAACTTCTTTCTGAAACACTGAATTTATTCCAGCTAAAAGTCTGGATTGTCATGAGCTGCAGAAAGTGTCAAAGTTTGGAAATAAAATTTGTTCTAAATTTGAAACTTGTGAATCAGGATTGATTTCCTTAGAGAGTCATCATTGCTCCTTGTACCACCTCCTGCAAAATCATCTGGAGTTTTGAACTACAAAGGTATTATCAAGACTATATGACTTGCTTATTATATACAAACTAACTGAGAAACACCATGTAATTTCTTCTTGAGTCTTACTCTATCTACTGGTTTTCATGTACTTCATTCCTGAATTTCTTTACAATGTTTTTATTCAGGACACATATAGAAAAGAGTATGTGGATTTATTTCTTGGTAAAATGCAATAATTAAGTAGTGACTATACTAAACAGTTTATTGGAGGAATAAAGGATGCAGCAGTCTGCTGAGCATTAGTTAATAATGTGTGTGGAGCAGCAGGACAAGCTCCCATGGATAGAAATATTTCTCTAGGCATACCTTTAATGGAGCATTAAAATCTCATTTTAGGGGCCAGCTAGTTAGTTCAATGGATTAAAGTAGCTGCTTAGACAGATGCAAGGGCCAAGGTTCAATTTCCGTCATGCCATGTCAGTCCCTCCCCTGGACATGCTGTGAGGGTGTGGTGGCACTTACCCATAATCTGAGTGCTTGGGGAGCTGGAAACTAGAGGATCACTATGAGTCTGATCTACATAGTGAGACCCTGTAGACCCTGCAGACGATGCACTAAATTAAAAAAAAAAAAAAGTTTTGTTTTAAAGCAATGCAGTCTAGTGAGATAGTATCATTAAAATACCAACTTTTTTTCCCTTTTCTCTTCCATCCTTTCTTTTTCCCACATCAGCAGAGTTTGTTTTTCCTCTTGAATGACTTCTTCCCACTTCCTGCATCTACTGAACATTTTGGACTTTATCTACATTTTTCTTGTCCCATGAGGATGGCATATTTTTTTCAATAGAATAATTTTTTAAGGTATTAAATGTATCAAAATCTTTTCAAATTTTGGGGTTCTGTGTTTTTCTTCCTTACCACCGATCATGTTTTCAAACATCGTGGTCTCATGTTTATGGCTTCATTAGAGGTCAAATGAACAAAAGCAGGCTTAGCTCTTCTGGAGGATATTTATTGTATTTCTTGTCAACTCTGGTGTTAATTAGCTTAGAACTGATAGGTTAGCTTGTATTTTCCTTTTCCAGAAAGAAATGTTTCTTTTTTTATGTATTTAGTATAGGCCCTTCAGGGTCTGCAGGGTCTACACTATCTCACTATGTAGACTGGACTCATAGTGATTCTTCTGTTTTCAGCCTCCCAAATGCTGGGATTACAGGTGGGCACTACCACACCCATTCTGAATTGCTACCTCAGTGTGCCCTGGAGGTCAGGCTGGCACAGCAGGCTGGGACTGAACTCCAGCCTCTGCACTGCATTCTGTCTAAACAGGAGCTTTACAGAAAGGAAAGCTTCTGGATGTAAGCTTCTTTTTTATCTGAACAAGTCCCAAATGCTAGATTGTAAAGTAAATTTTGTTTGCTTTAGTTTTGAATAAATGACTTCACCCAGTGGATGAACTAACAACTCTTATGAAATTGGCTAACTAAAATGATTGCTTGTATGGCTAAATATCATTCATGTGTTTCAGCAAACATTTATGTTATTTACTATATTGCAATTGTAAATTTAATTGTATTACTCTAAGTGGGTTCTTGAAGAAACTAGATTTTCAGTACTTTTTCTGTTATGCTCTACAAAAACTGTTGTGTACAAGAAAAATAAGCAAGTCAAGAAAACTGAAATAGAGTTTAGGAAGAAAACAGTGAATCATATCATTCTCACCAAAACAGCGCTTTTTCCATTATCAGCATTAATTAATGCGCTGCAAAATTATATATGTATATATGCTTCTACAGTTTCCTTTCTTTTCCACTTCTTTCATTTTCGCTTAAATAATTGATCAATAATTTCTGCAATGCATAAAAAGGTAGTTTGTCAGTATGGATGAATAGCAGTTCAAAAGATCTAAGGGAGCCAAGATCTTGTTTAAAAATGTACTATTTGTGAGAAACTATGTGATATGTTTTAAAGGATGATGTTACCTTGTTACAAAAGTAAAATTTTGACAGAATGTACACAAGAGTTTTCTATAGACTATAAAATATAATATATTTTTAAGTAGGGTTGGATTTTGACAGTCAAACAAAAGAATATAAAAGATGGATTGCAATACTGGGAAAATGAAGGACGCATCTGTGTATCAGACGATATTTGACTGACATTATTTCTCAGAACATGTGGCAGACAATAAACATCTTTTGACTGTCCCAGTGCCCTATAAATTGGCAATTAGTTCAAAAGTGCATGTGCTCTCCCTAGCTTTGATGATTCTAAGTTTAGAAGTTTATTTATTTATTTCTTTTCTTTTTGCAGAACTGGGGATTGAACTCAGGCCCTTGCACTTGCCAGGGAAGGGCTTATTCCACTGAGCCATCTCCCCAGCCCCCAAATACATTTTTTTTTAATTTTTTTTTTTTGGTGGAACCTGGGGTTGAACTCAGACCTTTGTGCTTGCCAGGGAAGCGCTTATTCCACTGAGCCATCTTCCAGCCCCTAAGTTTAGAAGTTCAGAGGTCTGTAACTACAGTAAGAAGAACTGTATCTTCTCTTCTCTTCTCTTCTCTTCTCTTCTCTTCTCTTCTCTTCTCTTCTCTTCTCTTCTCTTCTCTTCTCTTCTCTTCTCTTCTCTTCTCTTCTCTTCTCTCCTCTCCTCT
>PVKA01041345.1:0-18147 GCA_004027165.1 Ctenomys sociabilis | reverse complement strand
CTAGCTGAGGTGCTGGTGATAGTCTTTGAAGGTGGCATGTGTGTTTCCCTGGTAAGCCTGCTGCTCCTTAACGTGAGCCGGGTGGGGACAGGATGGTAAAGCTAATGCTCCGCGCTGCCAGCTGGGATCGAGCCTCGAGACAGAGGCTATGACTTCCTGGGGCTTGAAAGACTACATCAAAGCTGAAGCCCTAGACTTCGCAAAACATTAAATGCTATATAATGCAGATTACTCTCTCTCTGCATATCCTCTCTGCATATGGCAGAGGTAAATGTAGGCCCCACGCCTAGCTCAGCTCACAGTAGTCACCTACTTCCCACAATTCTCAATCCTCAAGCCACTCCCCCACTGAATAAAAGCCGGGTGAGGCCCTGGGTCGCTCTCTTGGTTCCGGGAAGGCATCTGCGTGACTGGACCTAGAGCCCCTTGACTCCCCGATGATTAAAAATATAATTTAGTGTCCTCATTTTCGCCGTGGGCTGCATGGAAAGTGGTAGATTGGAATCAACTGGATAGGATTCCAATAACGTAACTTTGGGATTACAAATATTGGTTTCTTGGACTGAGACGAGGACCAGGAAGAGTCTCCTACAACTTTTGAGTATTGATTTTGTATCATGCTATGGTATTGAAATTCCGTAATCAGTTCTAGCAGTTTCTTGGTGGAATTTTTGGGGTCTTCCAAGTAAAGTATCATGTCATCTGCAAATAGTGATAATTTAACTTCTTCTTTACCTATTCTTATTCCCTTTATTTCTCCCTCTTTTCTAATGGCTGTTGCTAAGGATTCCAGGACTGTATTGAATAGGAGGGGTGATAGAGGACATCCTTGTCTTGTACCTGATTTAAGAGTAAAAGATTTCAGTTTTTCCCCATTTAGTATTATATGAGCTTTTCGGTTGTCATAGATAGCTTTTATCAAGTTAAGATAGAGTCCATCTATTCTAATTTTCTGTAGGACCTTGAACATGAATGAGTGTTGTTCTTTGTCAAAGGCTTTCTCTGCATCAATTGCGATGATCATGGTTTTTAGATTTCAGTCTATTAATATAGTGTATTACATTTATAGATTTTCGAATATTGAACCATCCTTGCATCGCTGGGATGAATCCTACCTGCTCATGTTGTATGATCTTCTTGATCATTTGCTGTATTCTTTTTGCCAGGATTTTGTTGAGTATTTTTGCATCTATGTTCATGAGGGAGATTGGCCTGTAGTTCTCCTTTTTGGTTACTTCTTTACCTGGTTTTGGAATGAGTATTATACTTGCCTCCAGAAATGATTTTGGGAGGACTGTTTCCTTTTCAAATTCATTGAAGAGTTTGTGGAGTGTGGGAATTATATTTTCTATAAATTTATTGGAGAATTCAACTGTGAATCCATCTGGACATTTCTTTAATTTTTATTTTATTGAAGTACAAATATCAATGAGAGAATTTTAAGATTCCTTGACAAGATGGATTTGATAAATTAGTACATTGCAAACTGTTTTCATAATGTTTTGGTATCATAGAAGTTGCATAAGTGATATTATGCTTACAGACATTATTATCCCCTATGTCTCTTATCAGTAAATTGAGAGAGTGTAGCTGTTTGTGTATCTTAATTTTCATACATGAATTACATCAAAGATTCAATAATTAATACTTTCTGCCTTCTTATTTCCTAGTGGTTGTCCATAGTACTAGAAGCTGACATAATATCCTGTCTACCACCATTAGTGCAAATCTTGCCTCTCATAGAATTATGTAGAAGCACAGCGTTATCTATCCCCACTGTACTATCCATACACACACATCGTGATTCTTAATTTCTATACCCCTTCCTTTGTCTACACCTTTCAGACATGGGCACTTCATTGTCATTCAACTAATTTAGGTGCCTGAACTCGACGACACAATCCCAAGCAGTTCAGCATTCCATAACAATAGTGAGTTGTCCGAAGAAGTTGTCAACCATAGCCATTTACAGCTCAAGTTATTATTATGGCCCCGTGGTGTACACTTCATTTTTGTACTTTTCTGCTGGATGGTTGAGACCTAGATGGAGCAAGACCAATATACCAACACGTGGACTTTTTGTTTCTTATGAGGTCAGTGATGTCCCCTCAGAGTTAGTCTTGTAGTCCTGTGCCTTATTCTGTAGATCTTTTCTCTGTGTCACCCATGTCGATGAGTCCTGGCCAATGCTTGACCACTTTGCTCTCTGTGAGAGCCTCAGAGAAAGTTTTCTCTCCATGTGATTCTCCCCACGCACATGATAGAACTTCGATCTCTTTCCTCTGTGGCTCCATAATCTCTTTGTTCCGAAAATTTGGAACTCAACTGAGTTTCACGATGTTGGAGTATAAATGCAAATATGTTTTAAGTGAACATAGTGTAAAAATTTGTCTCCTGATTTTCACTTATATTGTGCCAGCTTTTGTATGACCAACTGTGTCTTTCATTTCATTAGCTATATGGAAATACCTCATGCAACCTATAAACCAGAAGGGGAAGGCTTTTTATACCGGTTTTCTGTGCACAGTCTTTATCTTTCTCATATGTTTAGTAAGAAAATAAATACCAAATAATATGTAGAGTTTGAATAGAAATTATGTTGATTCAGTGAACAATGTGGGGAACATTGCCAGTAGAGAAAATTAAGCCATCCAATCCCTGACTATGAGGCATCTTGTGAGTTAATTGGGGTTTAAATTTCTTTCAAGATTTCACAGTTTTCAGAGGCATTTTGCCTTTTTTCCCTAAATAGCTTTGTAAGCATTTTATAATACTCTGAATTAATTTTCCAATTTCATTTTCACATTGCTCATTAAAGTGTACTGATGCACAAAATTCTGTGCTCACCTTCAGTTATCCAGAATTTCTGACTCTGCTTTATTCTAGAACTTTTAGCCGGGTGTGGAAACCCCTGCCCAAACTCCCACAATGGAGGAGGCTAAGACAGGATGATTGGGGGGAGTTCAGGGCCACAAAATGATTAAAGGTCGGGCTGAATTGGATGTGTTCACAATGTATAGTCCAAACTTTTGACTTTGCTTCATTCTAATATTTATATGCTATGCCTTATATGCCCTTGATGAAGGATTTGAAAATATCTATAATTCTTCTACTTTCATTCTAAGTTTAGTTTTTAATTTTATTTTTACTTTTAGTTGCTTACTTTGTACCAGAGCATGAAAGCAGGTCCTTGTGCTTGTCAAGCAGATGCGTAGACATTTGAGCTCTCTACCCAGCCCCTTTCATTCTAATTTTACTGCTTAACTGTGTGGTCCGGAACTCTGGCACAGTTTTGAATAGAAGCTGTGACATTAGCCACTTTTATGTGAATCTTGATGGTAGGGAATCAAGTGCTCATCTTTTCAGAATATCAATTAAGTTTGACTTTTCTCTGTGGCTCCATTGTACATGCCTTTTATCACACTGAGAAATTTCTATTCTAACTTTATAATGGGTTTTTCATAACCCTACACTGAATTTGTTTATGGTTTTCTGCATGTTAAAAGAGTCAATTATAATACTTTTATGTGTGCTTCCAGCTTTGTCTATTTTTTTCTCCTCTTCCATTTGTAGTAGGATGAATGTTGTACCATTGGGTTCAAATAAAGCAGTTACTGAGCTTCTGAGCTCTTGAATCTATATTCTGACTTTCCTGTGCTTGGATATTTTGTATTATGTTCTTTGCAAATTCACTGAGTCTTCTAAGCCCTGCTTTATCCTGGTTTACCTACCCATGCACTCTTTATTTATGTATTTTTCATTTATGAAAATTTCACTTTCTTATTTTCAGAAATGCTTTGTGTTCCTTGACTAAATTTTTACTGCCTTTCTAAGCTTCATTTTTACTTTCTGGAAAAGAGGTAAAATAGAATTTCCCAAGAAGTAGTAGGATCATAACAAGTGTTATGAAACTGCAAATTGTCATGTTCTAATACTACTTCAGAATACAAACTACTGGTATAAAAATCTCTCCACGCGATATTAGCATGAACCTTCCTTTTCAATGAACTAAGAGATGCTAACAGCAGAATTAACATTTTTTCAACCTTTTCCTTTCCCCACTTCTTAAAGATTTATTCTTTGGAACAAAATCTTTGTAATTCACAATATCTGTTGTGTATTTCATATCATTTGCTGTTTCATTTTCTCACAGCAGGAAGTAGATAGAACGTTTACACAAATGAGTGTGATTTAGTTCACTCAGGAGTATGGTCTCTACTTCTCTGCACTGATATAACAACAACCTCGACTTTATCTTTTTGATAGCAGAGTAGTTCTTAATTGTATAAAAAGAGCAAATCATGGGAATTCCTGGGACATTTCCACTCCTGTAGTTCTACTTGGTCCCCCCTCATTAGTGGGACCAGGCAACTGAGAGAATGCCAGGCACACAGTAGAGAGCACATGGTGGATGCCTAAGACTAGTGAGATGGAAACTCTGGAAACAGGAGCCTACAGGTGTTAAATTAGGAGAATGAGTCCTGTGAGGGAGAAAGACACATTGAATAGAACGAAGTAGGTAAGGCTGTAAAGTTTAAAATTTTGATTTATTTTTATCATGTTCTGATTTTGTTTGTACCTTGTATTTCCCTGGGTGTCTGCTAAGGCTGAAGACACACTTGCCCATGTGCTGTGCAATGACCTGTGGTATTGTGGATAGAGCCGTTGAGGCGCTTTCCGTTCGTGGTTTTTGGTGAGGAGAACGCTGAACCTGTGGCAGTGGTTGTCCTGGGCTGTGAGGAGAGCGGTTGGTGAGACACGCAGGTCCCTGAGAACTCCAGGGCGAGGAGGCGAGGAAGGTACTGTTGTGCCTGGTGGCCCCGAATCTGTGGGAATCGGAGGACGCTCAGGCGCAAGAGACTAAGGTGCGGTGTCCCGGGAAGTTCCTCAGGAGCAGGCCACAAGACAGATTGTGGAGGCAGGTGACGCTGATCCAGCCACTGTCAGGAACTCCGAGCATAATATCAGGGAGTTGTTTCCTTTCTATGGGAACGGTGGAGGGGGCCCTGGAGGGTGCGAGGTACTGAAGAGGCAAAGCCAGAGCACCCAATGGGGACAGGGGATAGTGGGAACCGAGGACATTGCAGAAGTTAGAGGAAGGAAAGGAGAGGCCATAGAGACCCTGTTTGGTGTCTGGGGTGGCCTGAGGGGGTGACGGGCTGGGACCAAGGTAGCCTGGGTCACGAAGGCACCTTAACCAACTTTCCAGAATCTATATTTGTGTGCTTTTTCAGTATTACATGGATGCAGTGCTTACCAGAGAGTTCCTGGCTCCAGCAGTAGACATCCTGGCTCCAGAAGTTCACAGGGAAATCACCATGATGGGCTTTGATCTGCATATGTAAGTTCTGGACTGGTGTGGGGTGTGTGGGAGGGGCCGCAGGTGCTGGCCTGAGTCTGCCAGAGAGGGCGCCTAGGGTTGCAGGCAGGGGCCTCCAAGCTTTGCTCTGAGGAGAGGGTGTGGTGTGCAGGGTGGGACAGGGGCATTGTGAGCTATGGGCAGGAGGACTGGGCAGAGAGGTGCTATTGGTGTGATTTTGTTTCTCTTCGCTTCAGCCTGCTAACTGCGGAAGTTTCCCACCTTGTGGACATCTCTGTGCAGGCCTTGCTGAACTGTCTTTCCATGCTGCTTCCATTGTTGAACTGTTCTGATACTTAGTTTCTGGAGAATCTTGAGCTAAAAAAAATAAGGATTCAGTTTCCTTAATTTGACTTCCAGTCCTGGGCTGTGAATTCACTAGGGCCATGTTTCCTGAGGTCCCCTGCCACTTTAACTGTAAGAACACTATTTCTTGTCTAGACAGTCCTCCGCTGTGTAAATGTTTGTTTCTATTGAAACTAAAGTGAATTTTTGCTTTTATTAGTTAATCTTTCATTCATCCATTCATTTGTCCTGTGTGGAGGACTGATTCTGAGATTTAAACTGACAAGATAGTTGAGAATTTAGACAAAGGAGCGTATGATAATCAGTGATGTCTTGCCTTTCACTATTAACTACCCTCAGGATTTTGAACCCCATTGGCATTGTGAGAGTTGAAGTCACACATAAAGTGAACAGCAATTGCACAAATGCCGGTTTCATGGCAAGTCCAATATAAGATTTTTCCTTCCAGTTTTACAATGTGCGTGAGCTTGATCTCTTGGCAAAACATTCAGAAACCTGTGTTTGCATTCTTTTTTTTTCACAATGGTGGATTGAACTCTGATCCTTACACTTGCTAGGGAAGTGCTTATTGTACTGAGCCATCTGCCCGGCCCCTACAAACCTGTGTTTCAATGAGAGCAAAATCTACACTATGTCACAGTTACTGAACATTTGAACTACACGATGCCTCTCTCCTTTGCTGAGAATTCATAGATATTCCTCTGCATCAGTCTTCTCAACAGTGGTTGTTTGGTTCATAGAGATTCCAGGTCACAGAAACACTTTCATTTGTATAATGATTCCATTCCTTGAGCAACTCTGACATGCACATAGCTCATCTTTCATCACAAGGGGTACTTATTCACTTGGAAGAAGGAGCCCACTTGCATTCGGTTTCTTCCCTCCCACCTGAAATAGAGTGTAGAGGCACTGTTTCCTTGCTGTCCACATTTCAAAGAGGTCTTGAAAAGCATCTTCCTTGATCAGGAAGGTGTGAGCAGGCCTTTTCTTTTAACCTTCACAGTGTTATATAATTTTCAGGCACATAAAACCTTTAAAGGTTCTTTACAGTCAATGCTTTACTAACAGGAGGTACCTCCTGTAAGGGGTGAATTGTAGCACTTAATCTCAATTTGCAAGTGTCCAGGCAGCAGCTTCATAATGTACATTGCAAACATGTGCTTCCGCGAAGCTGTACTGGGCTGGTGAGATACCTTGGCAGTCTAAGCACCTACCTGACACAGGCAAGGACCTGGCTTCCATCCATGGTGCCACATGCTGTGGCAGGCATGGAACCCTGGGTGTGCCTTGCAGGCCACTGAAGCTGGGCATGGTGATGGACTCCTGTAATCCCAGTGCGAAGGACGCTGAGTCAGGCAGATCACTCTGAGTACTCATTCTGTAGTGAAACTCTGTATCAATTAAATACATATACAAATAAGTAATGAGATTTTTAAAAAGAAGCTATGCTCACACTGTGTCTGACCTATGCTGATTTCTCAGGTTTTCTTCTTTGCAGTTCTTGATCAAAAAAGGTCAGCTTTCTCGTTCATTTGAAGCAGGATGACCTTTTTCTTTTACTTATTCCTCTGCTTCAGAAAGGCAAGGCTGTGTTTTGTTGTTTGTATTTCTAAGAGATTCTACTGGCATCTCTCATGATCCTTGACAGCTGAGAAGTCCTCTAGTGCTAGCAGGTTTCATGAGTTGTGTTCGAGGTCGTTCTTTGGTGAATTTTTCAAGGTTTCAACTTGGTGAGCCCTGATTGAGGAATGACCTGCAGAGTTTGAGCACACATCTCTAGGGTAAAGATAGGTATCCCTTCTGAAGTAGTAGGCTTTCTGTCCTCTTTATTTCCTGGGGTGTCAGTGGTCATTCCTCCTTTTCTGTGATGAGTTGAGTAGGGTTACTCTAAGTGAATTTGAGGGGCAGATTCATTTGCAGGAGCTAGAAATTCCTCACATGACCAATGACTGTTGATATTAGCAATGAACCCTAGTGAGGACGGGGACATTTTTGTCCGTGTGTGACTCTTATGTGTTCCACTGTCCTGAAAGCACCAGTTCCATGACCTCTGAATGTTCTTCATGTCTTACATTGTGGGCATTTTCTACTCCAACAATCTGGTCTTTTTATATACATAGTTGTTTTCTGTGTTTTGTCCTTTCTCACTTGTCTTATTTACTCCTCTCTTCCTTTTCCTTTCTTTTAATATTTATATTGCATACTCACCATTAATGATGAGTAGAGTGAAATGATGTCTCACAGCTATCAAGCCTGCTCTCACTCCTCATTGATCCAGGATGCCCATGTATGTGGGACTCCTCACTCTTCTCAAGGTCTGTGTAAACTTTCATTTCCCCCATTCTTAGTTTCTGTGCCCCTAAAATGCAGGGTTTCACACCATCTCCCTCGTCCTTTGTGCATGTGATTCTTTATGTCTGATGGATGACAAGGGAGAATCTGAGACTGTATTGTTCTGAGCTGGAATCCCAAACTTGCTCCACATGTTTCTTTTCACTTTGTTGCTCCACGTTTTTGCATTTATTTTATTTTATTGAAGAACATATAGCAATGAGACAGTTTTAAATCAAATTAGTATGACAAATTTAACAATTAATATTCTGCACATTGTTTTTGTAGTGGCTTTTTATTGTACAAGGTGTATACATGATACTCTATCTACAAACACTATTATACCAGATGCCTCTATTCAATGGATTAAGAGAACGAAGCTGTATACCTATCTTCTTGTCAAAGCTCAGTTATAGTACAATTTCAATAATTAATACTTTTTATATTGTTATCGTCCTAGTAGTTATCCATAGTACAAGGAGCAGACAGGATATCCTGTCCAAAATCTATTAGTGCAAATCTTACTTCTCATAGAATTACGCAAAAGTATTGCATATTTGTACTATCTGTACTGTTTATACAAACACAGAATGGTTCTTCCTTTGTATCTCCTTTTTTGGTTTAGTCTTGCCAAAAATGGGTATTCTATTTTCATTCCATTATTATAGGTACTTGAATTCACTGAAACAATCCAACGCAGTCCAGCTGTCCACAATAATAGTGGGTTATACAAAGAAGTTGTTTACTACAACCATTTACAGCTGAGCTTATTATTATGGCCTTATTTTATGTACCTAGTTTATATACTTTTCTGCTGGATGGTTAAGACCAAGATAAAGCAAGACATATAGAACAAAAATTCTAACTTTTGTATCTGATGCGGTCAGTCAAGTCCTCTCAGGGTTCATCCTGAAAACTTCTACCTCACTTTGTAGATGATATCTGTTACTGAATTAGTAGGAATGTTAACAGGAATTAACAAATCATTTTTACTTTACATTTGAAATTATCATGCAATATGGCATCTAATTTGATGTATAATTTTGCCTGGTACAGAGGGTGTGCCAATTATAGTGGCATATGCAGAGAACGTTTAGGCATGACAAGACACTGAATAACTCCCTATTTTACTTAAAAAAATACATGCCTGTTTATTCACCACTGGATGATTAGCCAGTCCTCAGTGTGAGTGAGAAGTGTAATCCATCTATACTTGAGATGTGCAGACTCTGTCATCCTCTCACCTATGCACTTAAAACCCCTACACACCAACCCCCAACATCCCATCCTAGTGATGGACACCAGTGCTTCACACGTGCTAAGCAAATGCCTCCCCCATGAGCCACATCACTGTCCCTGTCTTCTAACCCAGTCCCCATGTGACAGCATGCTGTCCCCACGCTGATGAACACTGCTCATCCTCCTGCTTCAGCATCATGTGGGCTCAGGTTTGTGTCATTCCCATTTCATCCAGAACCTGGGGTCCTTAGGCAGGCATGGGGCAGCTGAGCACAGGCAAGGAAGTTGGGGTCCCCTCCTAGAGAAGCAGGTCACTAGGCAAAGATGGAAGACATTGAGCTGGAGAGCTGGAGTGTATCCTTGTGTTCTTTCCACTACACTCAGAAACAGATCTCAGACCACATTGGCAGTTGCTCTGGGTGGGATTTATGCCTGCTTTATATGGCTTTTCCATCCTTTCAGTGTTTTCTCCTCCTAAAATATGTTGGGGGTGTTACTCAAAAGGTGCATTTGAACCATAACGTACAGGATTTCCTTAACACCATGGACTTGCCTGGTTATAGTTAGTAAATTAGTGTCAACTCCTAGGAATGTTGGCTTGCAGTTAGTACACAGAAGTGGTGTAAAGATCACTGTGCATGTCTTAGGCTACTGCTGGACTCTACCCAAAACCCCTGGGCCCTGGATGTGGTGGGAACGGTAAGAGTTGTTTACCTCAGGTTTCATTAGCTTGATCTGCTAGTGGGCCATTTTCTGATGCCTCTAGGGGAAGGATTTAAATTTTCCTGCTGGTAAATGTGTGTGATTGGCACCACCCTTTATGTTGGCCAGACCCCAGCATGTTCTTTCTTGGGGGAGGAGGTGATGCTGGCATCAACCTCAGAACCTCAAGTTCGCCAGGCAGACACTGCAACATTGAGCTAAGTCCCGGGCCCCCAGTCTGCTCTGCACATTTGAGCCGTGGTTTGAATCTGCTCGTTGCTTTCTGCAGAGTGCAAGAGGAAGCCACATCACGTGACATCTCTCGGAGCATGAGTGCACAGCCCTTCCTGGAACAGAACTGTACTGCAGACGTGAGGTCTGAGGGTCTGCACCTGTCCCCCGGAACAGGGAGAGTCTTGGCAGGTGTCCAGCAAGCACACTTCCTTTGGAGTGCAGCTGCCTCCCAGCACCACATAGAAAACCCTGTGGAGGAGCCCCAAGAATACACTTCTAACACCCCAGTTAGAGTGTTTCACTCACAGGTCTAAAACAAAACGGAGTCCCCCTGTGGCTTTTCTTTCGAGAGTTAGCGGTTTTTTAAAAAAGATATTTGCGGTCACCACTTTTGCATTAAGGGTGAATAAACTGCGGTCAGGAAACTACCTCAGCAGCTTAAGCGCCCTCCTGGCAGGCACAAGGTTCTGAGTTTCATCCCAGGTACAAACAAACAAAGAAAAAGAATGAAGTAGTGTGTCTTCCTTTTTGCTCTGGGATAGAGATGCTCAGTGGATGACAGTAACTTTGCTCTTGCAGGTAGTGTCTTCTTATTGCCGAAAGAGCCCAGCTAGGTGGCAGAATGCAAGCAGCAGTGAGTAGCAGCCACCTCGGGATGACTGTAAAGGACCCTGCTGTGCAAGGGCCTAGGGCTGCACAGCTCACATCCTATGGGCAGTGCTTATGACGTCCCACATGTGCTCAAGTGCATGAATTCCACTTTTAATTTTCCTTCCTTATTTTGCTTAACTGGTACAGTGACAATGGAAATGCACCTCGGAAATGGGAGGTTTAGTTTCAGCAACCCCTGTGGCCTTCGTGTCTGCAGCCCTGGACCCACCATGCCCTGCCCTTCACAAGATACGTATATCACATGGGTGCGGAGTCACTCCTGGACAGGACCAAGGTCTGGGAACTCCCGTCAGTGCCCGGGGGTCTCTCCTGCCAGTTGTGCAGAGTGGCTGAGTCCCTCCCTTGATTCCAAGAATCCCCAATTTCCACTGCTGATCCTGCTGCTCAGAAGCTGCTTCAGCCTTGTATCCCAATCACCCCAGAAGGGCTGAGTAGAGTGAGGCCATGTTTATCAGAGCACTTTTCCTTGTTTTAGCTTGCTGCGGTTTGGGTGGGTTGTGGCACACACCTTCTCTGAGGCAGGAGCTATAGAGGGACTACGTCTTTATTCACTCATTGTGCTTGGACCACCTTGAACTTGGTTGTTCACTTATTACCATTGAAGCAGCCACATGGGTGACTTGATCAGGAGAACAGTGGGCTGCCTCCTTGTGAGAGCGCGGCCTGTGCTGCTTTCTGCAGCCAGATGCGGAGGGCTGGAGCTTGTGCTGTGACATCCCAGCCACGTGCGGCTGTTGCAAATGCTTTTGGTATCAGAGGGGCTGCAGGCTACAGCTTTTCAGTCCAGCATGTGAATGTTCCATCTTGCTTTCTTGATGACCTAGATTTCTGGCCTCTATCACCCATCCTATCATCAAAGACCTCTATTTCGTATTACTGCTTGGGGGCTGGAGTTTGTGGTCTCTGAGTATGTGGCTGTGATCTCTGGCACATGCGGACAGTGGTGTCCACATTGACAAGGCATGTAGACAGTCCTCAGCCTTACTTGATAGCACGAATAGAACTTAATACGGTGTTTTCTGGTTGTACAAAATAGTCAGAATGTTCCATTAAAGTTGTGAAACATGGAGCTGGTACTGTGTGTGGTCTCTGTGTGTGTGTGTGTCCATTGCCCCTGCAGGAGGCTTACAGAAGGAGCACCACGTGCTGGGCAGTGAGGACTGCTGCAAGAGGATCCAAGACTAGTCATCTGGCTTCATATTTTGACACTGAGCCTTTGAAAGACCTTTCTTGGGGGGATGCTACGGTTAGTTTTCCCAAAGACGTGCTGTCTCCTGCCTTAGCAGGCCCATCTGATGTGCAGCAGGTCCTCGGTTCCTATATGAAGAGCTCTGAGAAGGGACCCCAGAAACCCTGGTGTGTGCCGTGTTTCCGCAAAAGAATCCAAGAGGGATCTTACCTCAGGAAGCCTGTAGAGGAGGTCCTGAGGTCCTTCTGTCATCACTCTTCTCAGTGAGCAGGAAGAGCTCCCCGCAGGAATACCCGCTGTACAGGCTTTGCCCACTGAGGTAACCTTGGTGAATCCTGGCCTTGGCATTGCCCGGCTGAGCTGAAAGGTGAGCTTCCAGGAGAAGGCAGCTGTGCAGGTACCTTGAGCCTCTCTGTATGGCCAGCATCCCTTTTTCATATGTAATCCCTGGCCTTTTTGCATGAATGCCTTTCCCCCAGGGAGCAGCAAGAAGGCAGAGGATACTGGAGGCCACCTGAAGGGTTCAGGGAACTGGACACTCGCTGAGATTGTACATGCCTGAATCAGAACCCCTGGGGTAGCAGGCAGGATGCTGGAGCCCACTCCTTGTCTGCATCTCATGAAGGTCAGCTCTGCCTCTTCCAGCCTGCCCTCCAGTTGGGGGCCAGACTCCTAACAGACGGCTCTGAGGGCAGTGGATGCAGCCTGTCACTGCTCCACCCAGACCACTGTGTTTTGCTGGGGTGGGTGGTCACTGAGTAGGGAGGCAGTCAGCAGAAAGTTCCAGAGGCTCGTAGTTTCCACAGTGGTGTTTAAAACGAACGATTTATGAATAATTGGTTCACAAATGACACCACAAATAAATGCACAAGTTATGTGCTTGAGTAAGCTACAGGAAGTTAATAGGGACAGTTGCAGTGCTGGGGCTCCTGATGGCTGGTCACAGGTGTGCTGAAGACTCGGCTAAGAGCCGCTTTCCCTCTGCCCTCCATCAGCCTCCTAATTCAGTGCCTCAGGGACTTCTAAGGAGAGTGCTTTCCTCCTAGGTTCTTTGTGTCCTGCGGGCAGTAATCACTTAGTGGGCCAGCGAGATAAGGGCCTGAGAAGACACTGGAAGATACAAGCCACATCACCTTTGTGCCTGGTCCCCACATAAGTGTGTGCAGCACAGGAGCACAACCACCAGACTGAAGGACCAGAGGGCCTTATGAGGGGGGGGTGTAGGCCCCACAGGTGGGCTGCATCACACCTGTGACTGCTTCAGCTCAGGACCAGGTTACCTCCTCAGGAACAGTGAGAGGATGAACCGTGGGCCTAGCTGCTTTCCACAGGCAAAATGGGAAGCCAGCTCAAGTGGCACCTGGGCCTCAGTCCTGCCTGTTCCCAGCATGAGAAGCAAGGAAAGGCGGTCCTCTAGTGGCATGCAATTCCATAACCTCCATTTACTGGCCACTGACGAGCATCACTACCCCCTATCCTTCTGGCCTGCAGATGACCATTGATATGCTGAGCCCTTACCCTAAAGCACCTGCCAGGAGTCCACCAGAAAGGTGGGACTTAGCAGCCCTGATATGGGAGAGCCGGCCACTCCCATTCCCCAATCCACTGTTGTTGCCCAGGACGTCTCATTGTGTGGAGTTGGGTTTTTACCTAGGTACACTCAGAGCATGTGGGGATAGCCACAGCCCAAGCTGCTGCGATTGTCTTCTAGGGCCCTAGTTCCTGAAAGGTCTGAAGAGTGGCCTCTGTCCTCTGTGGAATTGTTTCTCAGTGTGTACCCCACACCTGACCTGTTTGGTGCCTCTAATCAGGCCTGAATCACTTCTGTGAGAGTCGTGGACACCCACGTTGCCTGCAGTGCTGCACTGATAGGAGCTTCCACAGGCAGCCATGTGAGGGGTCATGGCCACAAAGGTACAGTGCAGCTACCTTAAAGATGCCACTGCTTGGGGTGTCCAACTTTGAGCCCCTGCCAGCCAGGAGGAGCTCTGCTTCCTTACCTTTACATCTTTTACTTTCTGGCCTTTATATATTTAAGGTAAATTTGCTTGTACTCTAAAACCAAAGCTGCTACCTCTGGTTGTATGCCAGGAACATCTTAATGAAGTTGGTTTTTCAAAAGCTTTCCAGTCAGACATGGTGGCACAAACCTGTAAACCCAGGACCAGAAGGTGAGGAGGAGGATCATAGCAAGCTCAACGACAGCCTGGGATAAGAAGTCAGTTTAGGTCCAGCCAGAATTGCACAGTGAGACCCTGGTTGAAAAAGACAAAAAATTAAGAAGTAAATATTAAAACCTTCCCAAGGTGGAGGAATTCTCCTCAGGAGTCTGTCACTTTCTTGCGTTGGGTTCTGTATTCCTGCCCCCTCTCTGCCAGTGGCCTGACTGCAGCCTCACCAGCTTTCCACGGGTACCAGGTCGCTGTGGGCACACTGCTTCTTGTGCCTACTGTGCTTTTGCCTGGCTGAAAAGAGTCCTGAGCAACAGACTGTCACCTCTATGCTGTTCACTGCTGAGTCTTGATGACTCACCACTCCAAAATGTAGAGGCCATAGGTCACTTTCCATGACATCCCAATTCCCAGGCACATAGGGCAGGCCACTTGGGGCAGGATTGGTTTGGGCCGGTCCTGGCCTGCCCAGCTCCATAGCCAGAACTCACCTTGTAGACCCCAAGCAGGGCTGCCCACTGCAGCCTGCCCACTGGAAACAAGGACCTCAGCCTCACCTCTGACAGGTAAGGGTCCGGATCCCTGGGGACTGCCAACCTTGGACCCACTGCCTGGGATCGTGCCATTACGGAGGGCATGTGGAAGCCTTTGTGTCACACCCTGTCCCACCCATTTCTGGCAGTCCGAGGGCCCCTCAAAAAGCTGTAAGGTTCATGAGAAGTAGAGGAAAAATGGTTCTCTGTGTCTGTGACAAATTTTCCATGAAAAACCCCACCCCATTGGCCTGTGATTCCACTTCCAGTGAGGTGGGAGAGGGAACTGTGACATGTACCTCCATATCTTGTGGGTGTCACCTCAGGGCAGTTCAGAGCTTTGAATTTCTGTCTCGTTCTCAATTTGGCAGAGAGAAAGAGTGGGCACTAGAAGTGACCCGGATACCTAAGGAGAGCTCCAGTCTGCAGTTTTGAGACAAAAGCTGGGAGCACCGTAAAACTACTGCCAGCCTTGTTCTTTGGAAGAGAGAAGGGGCAGGTACCCATGTACTGGTCCCCAGAAGTGGAAAGTTGACTTAGGGGACAAGAGAATGCAGACGTGGCCAGATGAAGGAACCTCAAGATGGAAAATGACACTGGGCTACCAGCTTTCATCATGGCCCCCGGAGGCAGTCAGGAGTGGCAGACAGAACAGGCCCACAAGGGTGGAGGCAGAGGATGGAGCACCAGGCTCTAGAAGCCTCTGAAGGGATATGTCTTGCACAGGCCCTGAGAACATCTGGCCTGATGATCTCTGTGAAGTCTGCCACCAGCTCCCTCTCCAGGGCCCTTGAAACACATACTAAGCCTGCTGTCCTGCTCTTATAGGCCCCAAGCCAGGCACCAGGGCGACCAAGCACTCCTGCCCTTGCAGTGCCACGTCTGCACAAGTTCCTAGACACCATGCTTGCTCCAGCATGGATCCCACCCACATTCTAGACACCTGAAATACATGGGCTGCCCCATCATTGGCAGGACTGCAGCAGAGGAGAGTGCTGTATTTTCAAGCTCAGCCTTGAAAATACAGCTCAAGGTGGCCCCGGGGATGGGCTGTAGCTCGATGATGCAACACTAGTGCAATATGCACAGGACTCGGGTTTGACTCCCAGCACATACTACTATCCTGGAAGGCTTTCCTCACTGCCTGGCTCTAGTTCTTCCCCCCAGAGCCTCATGCAGTTATGGGGCAGACTTCTAGAGTTTATCATTAACTCAGGTTCCACTGGTGAGAATAAGGGTGTGAGAGCTATACACGCCCTGGAGCTGACAGGCTGAATACAGCATAAGGCTTGCTAGCTGCTGCAGCCACTGCTCTACATATCGTTCTTACTGTGTTCTGCCTCCATGAACTGCTGCCCTCTGCCATGTGCCACTCAGCCTTGGAGCCAGCTGAGTATGGACTAAATCCTCCACTAACTGTGAGCAAAAAAAATATTTCTTTCCTTAATTCAAACAGTTGGATATTTTGTCCCAGCAACAAGAGAAATGTAGCCTAGACAACTGTATTTGTCCAGCTCATGCCCCAGTTCTGGCCCCAGGTGTGCATGCCAGGGCAGGTGGGACTGGGTGATCAAAGCATACCTGGGGCTGCCAAACAAAACATCATCAGTGTCATGGTGTGGGGAATGACTTCAAAGAGAAGGTCAATTCTGGAAGCCAGGAGAGCAGAAGTCCCTGTTTAGGTGTCCAGGCCCTCAGGGCACCCGTACCTACTCTGAAGCTTCTGGGCTCCAGATGCTCCTTGGCATGGCCCACCTCACCCACCTCATTCATGTTCACATAAATGTTCCCTACTCTGCCAAGTCCTCTGGAGCCTCAGAGGACAAGTGACATGGCACTGACAGCCACTTTGACCACACGAATCCTCTCAAGGTTCCCAATAAGCCCACATGCACGGGTTCTAGGGATACTGCACAGATAAAATGGGGGGCACCATTCCTTCACAGCAATCTTTGCAGACAAGCACATGAAGAGTGAGGTGACGAGAATTCACAAGGCCCATAGCATGTGTAGAGATGGGTACAGAAATGCCCATGGACAGGAGCCTAGTTTGGGGCCACCAGAGAGGATGTTAAAGTCCAGAGTACTCACTGTTGGTCTGGCACGGGAAAGTGAGCACTTGTGGGTCATGAATGGAGAGAAGTAGGTACCAGCTTCTTGTCATAGTTAACAGGAAGTGGAGCCCCCAATGACTCAACAGATGGCCCTTCCATCCATCCTGGTGACTACTTGCTGCCTTTCCAGGTGAACAGCGTCCAGCTGCATGTGGCATGGCTTGAGGTGTGATGGCAAGGCCCTAGCCAGAGGCAGATCCAGCAGAGGTGGAGGCCATAATGTTTCACCTAGGGAGGAAGTGGGAAGGCCCCAGACTAGGAGCAGACACCCATATCTCTGCCTGTGCAGACAGATCTTCACGAATAAGCAAGATTTTTAAACTCCAGTAGGACGCACAGAACAATCCAAGCATGGTGGCGAACACCTGTGTTCCCTGCACTCTGGAGGCTGACACTAGAGGATGTGCTCAGGTCCAGGCCAACCTGCACTGTGGAGTGTGCAGAAAGGAAGAGCACATGGCATTTTCCATTTGAACCACCTCTCAGCACACAGCTCCAGGGCCTCAAATTCATGCACATGCATCCATCTCCAGAATTCTCTCATGTCACAAAGTCAAAGCTCGTTGCCCTTTAAACACTAATGCTCCAGTCCACAGCACCCCCATCCTGCTTTCTGTACTAGGGACTTGACCTCTTCAAGGACATGATTTGAGTGTCGTAATTCTGTCTCAAAATTCTCTTCTGTCTGGTTTCTTCCACTCCCGTGTCCTGCAGATCATATGTGCATTAGCACACATCAGAATTCCCACGCTTTTCAGGGCGTGCAATTCCTCTGTGTAGACGGACCACTTGCATAGTACTCTCCCTCTCTGAGCACTGGAGCTGTTTATACTTCTGGCTGCGGTGAACCTGCGTGTTCAGAAATTACTTCCAGACCTGCTTTTTCACTCTGCAACCAGAAGCCATAGGATAATTCGGTTTAACTTTTAAAAGGAAACATAAGTGCATTGTTTTGGAGGCAGTGGTGTTGCTTCTGAGATAGGGTTTTGCTAAGGTGTCGCAGCTCAACTCAGACTTGGGATCCTCAGTGTTCAGCCTCTGGAGTAGCAGAAACTCCAGGCATGCACCACCATGCAAAGCTTGGTAGATGCAGGGTTTTTTGTTATTTTTTTTTTTGTGTGTGTGTGTGTGTGTGGTGGTTCTCTAGTCCCACATGTTTTTCTTTATTTTTTTCTTTGTTTTTTTTTTTTTATTCTATTGAACTACAAATATCAATGAGACAGTTTTAAGACACCTTAACAGGACAGATTCAATAAATTAATACATTGCAAACCGTTTTTGTAATGTTTTGGTATCA
>PVKA01041344.1:0-18178 GCA_004027165.1 Ctenomys sociabilis | reverse complement strand
GTTTTTGCCAGTGTGAGACACAGCCCTTTGTAAAGGCCTGGGTTGTTCCTGGGTGAGGGGCATAGCCAAAACAGTGAGGGACCCCTGTGGCTGGGTTTCCCATGGGCCCTGTTCCTTATCAGCCTCATGTCCCCCTGAAAGGGCTGCAGGGGTGTGTCTCTCCAAGGTGCCAGCCCTGCCCCCAGGCCCCCCTAAGACTCTAAGGAGCTCAGCATGCAATTTCAGATCTGGAGAAGGCCTTCACTCTGGTCCCCTCTTGCTCACAGAGTGGCTGCTACGCACCCATCCACATTCCAGGCAGGAAGAAGTTGGGACAGATGATGGAATGAGAAACACCGAGGATTTTCTCCTAATGAGATTTTGCCTTATGTCCCCCTAGTGGCTTTTCTGCTACATGTTGGCCAGAAGAGGCCCCCTTCAGGGCAGTACAGACTGGGAAATCTAATACTTTTGCTTCCCAGACTTTAAAGTAGAGGCAGGGAGGGAGAAGGACAGCTGGTCTCCAAGTCCTCTTTTTAAACATGTCAAAGCATGATACCGAGAGCCCCATCTCCGGGGCAGGGACACCTCTATCCACACAACCAGGATGCTCTGCGAATAAGATGGGCCTGCCAGGTGGGCCCTGGCCTGAAACAGGAGCCCAGTCCTCAGGAAGAGAGCCTAGGCTCAAGGGCAGCAGCTGGCAGCATCCTGGAGCCCTGTGGCCAATGAGCAGCTGCCAGGCGCTCCCTCGCAGGAACAAGGCTCTTAACTAGGTTCCCACGCAGCGCCGTGCGGGGGAGGCGCCAACCTCCGCCCACCGTGGGCTAAATCTGTGCTCCCAGCACCGGCATCACGCGCAGCGGGGGCCTGGGCCGGCCGAGTGTGCCTTCCGCTTCCGCTGGGCCCTCAAGGCAAGGCCCGGACTGTGGCTCAGGCTGGGGGCAGCATGGGCTCCACCCTGAGGCCAAGCACATCCCCTGAGCCAGAGTTCTCAGCCCGAGGAAGGAGACCTGCGCTGTCGGGGAGGTTTGGCCAGCAATGTGGGGGCCCGACTTCAGGCTGGTTCTTGGCCCTGACGCTGCAGGAGGGACCCAGCCCCTGCACTGGGACCCTTGTGTCCAAAGTCGCCACAGGAGCTCTTCAGAGAACCCAACAGCTCTCATAGGTAGGCAGGGGCGAGAGCCCAGGGGCATTGGAAATGGCTTTGCGCTCCCCTAGGGCCCGTGATACGTCGGTCTGGCTCCATACCAGGCCAAGTGAACAGTGGGGACACCCAGCCACAGCCTTAATCCCATGAGGAAACGGTGGTACTCCAGGGCAGACCCTCCCCAGCTCCTGGGACCTCTCTGAATGGGGTATGGAAATGGCACTGAAGGAAGAAATTGCACTGCAGGAGGCAGTGCACACGCGGCAGGGCCTGCAGTAAAGCACCAGTCTTGGGCAGAGTCAGCAGGAGCAAGGAGCCGCTGGCGGGGTGTGGCTTAGTCACTTTCTGATGCTGTGACTGAATACCATAGACTGAGAAACTTATAAACTATAGAAGTTGATGTGGCGCAGTGCTGGAAGCTGGGAAAGCCTGGGAGCCTGGCGCCCCCGTGTGGTGAGCACCTTTTGGCTGCATGGTAGCACAGTGCAGGGCTTGTCTAGCGGGGCACAAGGTGCGGCTCGGACCTCTCTCTCTCTTAGTAAGCCATTAGTGTCATCCTGGGGCCCTACCCCAAGGCCTCATCTAATCCTAACTCCTGCCAAAGGCCCCCATCTCCAAATCCCATTACCTTGAATTTGAGGGCTAAATTACCAACTTGTACTTTGGGGGAAGACACTTTTAAACCATAGCAAAGGAGGACCTCCACTGCAGTGCTCCCAGGAAGAGCTGGGCAGAGCAGGGTGTATAGGGGCCGAGTCTGAGGATCCTGGTGGGTGCTGGCGTCTGCCCTTAGGTATGTAGTCCCAGCCCTGGGATGCTTCAGGCAGGGCGACGGTTGCTCAGCCTGAAAAAGAAGGTGGCTGCATTGTGTGTGCTGCAGAGTTCAGCCTGCCTTTGTGGAACATGCTATGGGCCGGAATTGCTCCCTCAGAACCGGCCAGCCTTACCCACGGGTGACAGTTTCTCCTGGAGCATCAGAAACTAGAAGGCCAGGGCTGGGGAGATAGCTTGTGTAATAAGTGCTTGCCTGACCAGCGCAAGGTCCTCAGTTCAATCCCTGGTATCACCAACAAGAAAAGAAAAGAAGGCCTGGTTAATCAAAGGTCCCCCTCTTGGTATTTCCAGGACTCATGACTGTGTCCAGGTTTCCTGTAGTGTAGTCCCATCTAACCTAAGATGATGAGTCCTTCCTTTCTGTCTGGGAAAGACAGACACAAACACACATCTTAAATGGCCGGTCTCCCCAATACTGGAGTTGAAGTGACAGTGGAGCAAAGAAATTGAAGTCCTCACCATTTCTGCTGGATTGAGATACCAGTGAGGAAAGGATGGGACTGTAGGGAGGAGAAAGGTGTTACCAGTGGTCAGGGGGGCTCTTGAGGGCAGGGCATGAGTCATTGAAGATTGTGGCCACAATTGGTGACTTAGGGGCAATAAAGCTGTTTAGGGAGATGACTAATTTTTGAGCTAGAGAAGGAAGGTCACCCAGGATGTAAAAATCAAGGAAGTCCTGAGGCCATAGCAAGGGAAGTGTGCTCTGAAAGTTTGAAGTTGTCACATGGTGACAGCAGGACTTGGGGACAAGAAGACCTAACAGGACCCATGGCTCTTGATTCACAGACAGCAGCAGCAGAAACTGGGAGGGTGTAGGTGCCAGCACCCAAGCAGTGGAGTTGAGAGCCAAGAGCCACTGAGATGGGAGGCAGTGGAGCTCCAGGACACCTACCTAGCCTGTGCAGGCCAAGGGTGCTGCAGGTATGACCCTAATGGACAGCACAAGCGAGGGCAGGAGGAGAGAAATGCACAGAGAGATGGGGAGCACAGAGGAGATGGCTGGTCATTCAGCAGCTTTCCAGAGGCTCGGAGAGAGAGGATCCAAGGCCATTCCCAGCAGAGTCATGGGGCAGAGGGCCAGCCAGGTACAGAGTGACCCTGACAAGGAAAACCAGAAGAGATAGCAAGCTGGTGAAACACAGCCCCTTCAGTGGCCAAGGGGGCAGTGACCAGAGACGTCAGAGTCGGGCATGAGCTCAGCTGGTCAGTAGAGGCCCAAGCACCAAGGTGGTAGAGAGCAGAGGCTGCGGGTCAAGGAGAGGCAGACCCAGCTCTGCACTGGCCAGAGGACCTGGAAGTCAACAGAGCCTCCATCTCCACTTGGACCGGCATTTGCCGCCCCCACTTCCACTGCCTTCCTTTCCTCCCAGCTGGGACGTGCCTGTTTTAATTTCTTCTGGAATAATAAGAATATTAATCTGACTGTGAAATAGAGACAAGATTGGACATGCTGGTGCATGCCTGTCATCCCTGAACTCTAGGAGGCTGAAGCAGGGGGACTGCAGCTTAGCGAGACCCTGACTCAAAATTTTAAAAAGATAAGAAAAGAAAAAGGCTGGGGTTGTAGCCCAGTGTTCAGTCCCAAGAACTTCCACTACCATAAAAAAAAAAAAAAGGTTGGTAGAGATATTTAAGCAGAGAAGATGTATGAAGAGTCAGTAAGAATGCAAAGGTACTCAACACAATAGTTATTAAGAAAATGCAAATCAAAGCACAGTGAAATGTCACAACCACTATGACAGCTGCAATCAAGGGACAGAATAGCAAATGTAAGGATGCAGAAAAACTCGGAACTTCCCCACATTTCTGGGGCAACTGCTTTGGAAAACAGTTTGGTATTTCTGAAAATGTTCTTAAAACATTTCTTAAATTTGCTGTTTCAGCAATGCCACCCTAGGTATCTCCCCAAGAGAACCGAGAACAAATGTCTACACAAAGGCCTGTGGCAAATGCCTGCAGTGGCAGTATTCATAACAGACACACAAGCAGGACCAAATGGGACATCCACCACCTGGCTAAACAAAATGTTGCCTCTAAATTTAATGCCATATTATGCAGCGGCAAAAAGGACTGGAAGACCGACCCATACTACAACATGTATAAGCTTCAATGGCCGTGTGCTGAGTGAGAGAAGCCAGGCACAAATGACCATGTAGAATATGGTTCCATTTGAATGAAATGTCCAGAAAAGAAAGAAGAGAGACCACTGAGATAGTAAGTGAGTGCCTGCTTGGACATGGGGAAAGCAGTGACTGCAGAGAAGCACTGTCCTTCTGGGGTGCTGGAAATGGAAATGTTGTAAATGTAGACAGTGATGGTGGTGCACAGCTCTGCTCAACCGTTTTAAAAATCATTGACGTGTGCATCGAGGAGAGTGAAGGCTGTTTGTTAAAAATCCATCTGGAGGGGCCAGGGAGATGGCTCAGTAGAATAAGTACTTGTCTGGCAAGTGCAAGGGCCCATTCTAGGGGGGAAAAAAATCCATGTGGAGACAGACGTGATGGCACAAAGCTATAATCCCAGCACTCAGGAGGCCGAGCCAGGAGGATCATCATGAGTTCAAGGCCACCCTAGGCTACTGTCTTAGCTACTCTTCTCCTGTTGCTGGGACAAATACCCGACACTCAAAATGAAGGAAGGAAAGGTTTACTTCGCTCACAGTTTCTAGAGATTTCAGGCCATATTCAGCTGGCTCCAGGGCAGAGCGGCACAAGACGGAGGGCAACCTTTCAAGGTGGAGGCAAAGGGCAAGAGTTTGAAAGAAGTAGCAGCAGCCAAAGCAGCTGGCTTCTTTTCCCTCTTTACATTGTAATACAAATTACCTGCCCCGGGGCAGGTGCACCATCCACACCCAAAGCAATCACAAACTCCAGAAGCCACCCCAAGACTGCATGAAGGTTTGGGGGGACACCTAGTCACAAACCAGAACAGCTACATAGTGAGTTCAAGGCCAACATAGACTATATAGCCTTACCCTGTCTCAAATCAATCAATCAGTCCATCTGGGCAAGTTCAGGCCTAACTGTGCTTCTTTGTCATTGTCATGACACCACAATAATGGGGGCACATGGCCCCCACCCTGCCAGTGCCCTGTTCCGTGGGGGTCAGGCTAGTCCAGTGACTGCTGTGCCCATTCAGTACCCCTCAGAATCAGAAAGAGGATTCCCTAGGCCCCAACCACCAGGCTACTCTTTCCCTCCTGGTATCAGTGAGAGAAACAGAGACTGACATCTCGAGGCACTGTGATTATTATATATCCACTCCAGATTATGGCTTCAGCTTTCTTTGAGCAGGTGACATGCTTAGGTTGCCCTCTGTCATGTGACACCCCCCCCCCCCGCCCTTGGAGCCAGCTGAATATAGACTGAAACCTCCAGTAACTGTGAGGGAAATAAACCTTTCCTTCCTTCATTTTGAGTGCTGGGTATTTGTCCCAGAAACAAGAGAAGAAAAGCTAAGGGCTAGATGCAACACACAGGAGACTTTTCCACCCCTAGGTAGCTCTGTTACACTGCCCTCACCTGCAGCCTCTGCAGCTTGTTCTGTCATCGTTGTCTTCAGCAAACTGAAGAAATAGCTCATTCTCTCTTACATAAAAGTGTGGCACTAGATAGATTGTTTTGTACCTTGCTTTTTCCACTTCATTTGTCCTGGAGAGCTTTCCACATCAGACCTGAGAGAACTTCATTTTTTGTTTTGTCTTGTATTGTTTTTACAGCTATAGCCTTTCAATTGTGAGCATGAATCATTGTTTACTAACAATCCCCAGCTGATGGACACTTGAGTTATTTCCAACTTTGGCTGTTACAGTCAGGGATGAATGAATAACCTTATGTACGAGTTGTTTCCCAAATGTGCAGGTGTTTTCAGGGGGGAAGTGGCAGAAATTGTATCGCTGGGCTCGGCAGCCAGCTGCCCTAATTATGCAACCGCAGAGCAGCTATTTGGCCTGTCCCCCACTCCAGCCTCACCCTCAGAGTGTGGTGGCCTACAGGATTGTTTCCAGTTTGGAAAGGGCTGCACTTCTATGCTACTTTCTTTGAGCAGGGTCACTTCCTTTTTAGTTTCCTTTGGTTGCAGTAAGAACTCTTTAACAGCAGAGCTCCCCTCAAAGGATTTGAAAGTTACAATACAATAGATCCAATTGCACAATTGGTCTCCAGCTCTTACTCATGTTGCTTTACTGAGAGTTTGTGTCCTGGGGTCAGTAGCTCTTCCCTGCCTTTTCCCCTTTGCTCCAAGAAATCGCTGTTTCATTTTTGGTTTCTGTGGGTTTGGTTATTTTCAATGGCACATATAAATGGAGCTGCACAAAGTTTGGCTTCCAGAACTAAGTTTTTTTCTCACTTAGCATAATAGTGTTAAAATCCATCCATATCACATAGCTCAATAGTTATTTCTCTTTTAGCGCTTAACAGTATTCTACTGTATATTCAGGTGGCCCCAGTTGACTCAGAAGTTTTCAGCTCTACAGTGCTACAGACGTGGTTTACATGCATTATAAATTTTACTTTGATTTGTGAATTTTGAACTTTTCTGAGACTATGGAGCCAGAGGAACATGGACTGAGCTCACTGAAACTGTGAGCCAAATAAAGCTGACCTTCGAGTCATGGAAGCAGGCATTGGGTGTTAGTGGCAGGCCAGCCAGTACTGTATATTTCTATTTTTTAATGTCTTTTAGTATTAGTAAGATTGAGCATCTGCTCATGTGTTTATTTGTTATCGATATTTGTTCTTGTATAGATGGCTTCTTTATTTTATTTTTATTTGTCTATTTGGTACAGGATCTCGCTATCCAGACTGAACTTGTAGTGATCCTCCTGGTTTCAGCCTCCCCAGTGCTGGGATAACATGTGCGCCTAGACTCAGTTGCCAGCTCAGCGCGCCCTGTGGGCGGGGCCGGTGCAGCATGGGAAACCAGGGATCAAACCTCAGTCCCTGCACTCGCCAAAGTGGGTGCTTAGTCCTCTGAGATATCTCGCTGGCCCTAGATTGCCTTTTGATGTTGTTTATGTTTCCACTGACATAGTAATCTTTTTCTTTAAAAAGTGTATATCATGAATGACTTTCTATAACTTCAGAAATGCTTTGTATATTTAGAACACTAATTATTTTTCAGAGATGTTTCACAAAATGTTTCCTGTTTGTCTTTGAATTTTATTTTGCCTTTTTGCCATATTAAAATTAAAAACTATGTCTAGTGAGAATATATCAATCTTTTTCTTCATCCCATTTACTGTTATGGTATGTGTTTTTCCAGACCTTTTCTGTGCAAATACTTCTATAACTATAATATATATATATATATATATATATTTAGATGTATAAAATTTTTCAGAACACTTGACACTCATACACATATTCTGTTATTTGCCTAGTCCACACACTAGTGGACTATATTATAGATAGTTCCCCTATTGGTGTATAAATATCTAACTCCAAATATTCTATTGTATGAATTCAATATTACATTAATAAACCAATTTTTAATGATTTTCATTGTGATATATAAATATACAAGTTTTCTGGTACCTGAATGAATTAGAGACCTAAGTTTATTTATTCCGCATAACTGAGCCGGTTATCCCAATAGCATTAATGAAATAGTCTCTACTTTCCTTTCTGGTATTAAATAACTTTGTCACATACTTAATATAATACATTTGTGATATATTTAATATAATATAAGGAAACTTGAGTTTATAGATTTTCTATTTTGCTTCTTTAAACTATTTGTTCTCTAACACCATGTTGTTCTAATTATTATATATATAATAATTATATATATAATTTATAATATATCTTATTATCTCAAACTCAGTACCATCCCTATTTCATCTTTTTAAAATATTGCCTTGGATAATTCTTTTCCTTTTGCAATTTACTTTTTAAAATTTTAAGGGCTGGCCAAATAGCTCAGCAGAGTAAAGCACCTACAAGCAGGTGCAGGGGTCCAGGGTTCAATCCCTGGGCCTACTATGCCAGCCCTGCACCCAGGGGTGGTGCTGAGATGGCAATTGAGACTGGGCATGGTGGCACATGCCTGTAATCCCAGCACTTGGGGATTAATCCCAGCTGAAACAGGAGAATCAGTACAAGTATTATCTAGTAGTGAGACTCTGAATACCCTGTAGACCCTTCTCTAAAATACAGATAAAAATTAAAAAAATAATAAAATTTTAATTATGAGCTTTATAATAATGGTTGAAGTTCCCAAAACATCCACTTAGTATTCTTATTAGATTTGTGTTAGACTAATAAAACTTTATTGACAATTTGTTTTAAAAGGAGACTCTGAGCTGGGTATTGTGGTGCTCACCTGTTATCCAGCTACTCAGGAAGCAGAGGCAAGATAAAAGCAGAGTATGTCTCTCCTCACTCAGTTTTCTGCTCATGACATAAAGTAATTTTTTCTTTGTACTTTTCATCATGTTCTGAGATAGTTTACACTTTTTTCTTTTTTGGCAGAACTGGGGATTGAACTCAGATCCTTGCGCTTGCCAGGGAAGCACTTATTCCACTGAGCCATCTCCCCGACCCCCCCTTTTGTTTGTTTTTGTGCATTTTCATAGTAATTGCAGATGAGGATCTTAAAGTATGTTTTATGGCCATTACTAATGGATAGGGAAGTATTGGTTTTGTACACATTTGGTAACAGCTTACTTTACTGAATATTAATCTAGGTATTTTCAGTTTTTTTTTTTTTTTTTAAAGAATTTCTTCTGGCCATTTGCAAAAGAAAAAAGAATAAAGAGGAAGAATATGTGGTTGTATTTCTTTTACTGTATTTATGCTTTGATTTCTCACTCTGGAAAGCCCCAGGGATCATATATATCTTCATATTTTCATTTCTTTCTTTTCCTCTAAGACCTTGGAGATATTCTTGGGTTTATCTTCACAGTCTCTGATTTAATTTCATGTGACACATAATATGTGGTTCACTGTTCCTTTTGGATTTTGACATCCAACAGTTGGTGTCTTATCTCTGGACTTCTCTTCTGTGGACAGTTGCTTGTGGTCCCCAGGGGTGACAACTGGGGATCTTCCTGCAGAGGTTTATTTTTGGCTCACAGTTTTAGAGGATTCAGTCCATAGTTGGTT
The DNA here is from genome assembly GCA_004027165.1 of Ctenomys sociabilis. Classification (NCBI taxonomy): domain Eukaryota; kingdom Metazoa; phylum Chordata; class Mammalia; order Rodentia; family Ctenomyidae; genus Ctenomys; species Ctenomys sociabilis. The sequence continues at coordinate 9,112 of PVKA01041344.1, read as the reverse complement.
GACCTCAAGGCAGGAAAGGTTTGGTGGACAGGCTGGCAGAGCAGAGCAGCTTGTTTCACTAGGAAACAGAGAAGAAAGAAAGGAGACAGGGAGGGATGGATGGAGGGAGGGAGGGAGGGAGGGAAGAAGGAAGGAAGGAAGGAAGGAAGGAAGGAAGGAAAGAAGGAAGGAAGGAAGGAAGGAAGGAAGGAAACAGCAGTGAGCGTGCATCCACCCAGGGCACATCCCCAGGGGACTGCCTCCAGCCAGGCCCCACCTCCTAACAGCAAATTCAGCTGCTGGACTCATGAATGCCTGAGTCCACTGGGAAGCATAGCACCCCATGATCCAGTCACCTCCCACACATATGGGAATACGGAAGGAGATTTTATATGGAACATTAACCACGGCTGTCCTCCTCTCAGCCTCTTCCTCTCCACATCTCTTGAATTCCCAAGTTGTATCCCAGTCTTCCTTCAGTTCTTACTCCACAAGTTCCCCCTGAATGATTTCATCCACCCCCGGTCCACTGTCCACGTGTCCACTTCACCCGTCCATTACTCCAGGCAAAGGACATCTTGCCTGTGCGTTCAGCACAGCGCTGCCCTGTGCCCGCCCTGCTATTCCTGATGCTCATGGTACTCTGTACCACCAGCCACCAAAGACAGAAGCCCAGGGCATCCAATTCCCCCTCTCCCATGTCCACCCTATCAAGTCCCCTCATGCTTTTGAGTCTCAGTATATGTCTCTCCTTTCTTTTTACTATTATTGCTATTTGAATTGAAGTCTTCCTCATCAGTCTTCAGAGTGCTGCAATCATCTTGTTTCTCTCTCCATCCTTATCACGTATCCTCCCAAAGCACACAATCAATCATGTCAATCGTCTGTTCAAAGCATTTCAGTAAGTCCTGCTGCAAAATAAATTCCACATGACCTAAATTCTCCAATCCCTCATCTCCGCCTCTTCTAACCAAAGGTCAGTCCTCTGTGCTCTGCTCGAGCTGGTCTTGCTGAGATAGGCATCTCCAAGTAGTCAGGTCACACTGTCGTACCTGTGTCCTCATCTTAGTGCTAAGACGAGACCATGTTCTCCTCACAACATCTTCTGTCCTGTTCCCATAACACCTGCTCTGCAGGTGCACCTGCCCCATCTTCTTAGCCAGATTCCCCTCTCTTCTCCATGTCAGCCTGTCCTGGTGTTTGGGCCAGAACCCTCTTCTCTATATCTATATCATTTGTGAATAAACTCATTATTCTTTAGAATTAAAGATTGTTTTTACTTCAGTGACCCCCCACCTTTGTGCATCTGGTCCTCATGATATCTACCCAGAGTTCTGGCTCTTCCTGGCAGCATTTCTAGTTTGAAAGATCTGAAGCAGAATGCTCGATGTCCCTCTCCAAACTGTCTCCTCTCCAAGTCTTCTTTGTGTCATTAAATATCCCAGTTGCTCAAAACACAAACCAAAAGTCATCCTTGCTTTTTCTGTCTCCAACCTCTTCTTATCACCCTATCTTCCAACCCGCCAGAAAACCCTGTTAACAATACCTAGAAGTGTTTCCCACACCCATCTACTTGTTTCTGTTATTGCTGTCACTGGTGCAGTGATGTCCTAGCCCTCCCGCTGTTGTCTTCTGCCAACTGTTCATACCCCCCTCCCGAAGCCAAAACAGTCCTCCAGCATTGCACACCAAGACATGCCCCTGTCCTGCCAAAAGCCCCCTAGTGCTTCTGTTGCTGCACTTCGGATCAACTCCCACCCTTTTCTCACCTATGAAGCATTCTATGCCTGGCACTCAGCACCTCGCATGGCACCCTATTCCTCTAAGCCCCTTTCCTTCTCATCCCTCCCCCATTTCACTTTCATCTGAGCCCTGATCGCAACTGGACATGACTTCCAACTGTTTATTTTTATTATGTGAGTCTGACAAAAGCTTCCTGAAAGTATGATTCTTACTGTCTGGCATCTGGAATAGGCTCTGGTACATCACACATGTTCAGCTAATGCTCATTAAAGGGTGAATGGACCCTGGCAGGGTCCATTTATATTACACAGAGTGAAGCCCATTTATTTGCTGAACTGATAGCTAAGTCCTTCCAGCAGTACTAGCTGCTCCTAGAAGGCAGATGCCCTTTGTAGGTTTGTTCATTCCCACTGTAGAAGCTAGCATGGTGCTGGGGACCTCTGGATACTTAGGAAATATGCCTTGGGCTTATTGCTTCATCAAGGGAAGGCCAAGAGCCTTGCTACCCATTGCACAGATTTTATTTCTAGTAAATGTGTGACATGGGTTGACTACTGTGAGGAAAAAGACAGGCTGTGTGGGAAGAGATAGAACTGGAATATTCTCAGCCAGAATAGAGGTAAAGGAGAGGCTTCAGAATTCTAGCTGTGATGCTAAGTTACTTTCTGGTGCGTGTCTTACAGGAAGCAAAGTACATCCTGGTGATGGTGGACCCAGATGCTCCCAGCAGGTACAACCCCAGTGCAAGATTCTGGAGACACTGGCTGGTGACAAACATCCAGGTAAGCGGAGCCATCAGCCCCTCTGACTCACGTGATGTGGTGGCTGGAAGGTATTCATCCTGTGCCATCTCAGCTGTCACTCCTAAGGCCCAGAGACCTGGGAAAGCAAGGACTTCTGTGTCAGATGGCCCCTGGAGCTTAGCTGTCACTGCTCCTCCCTCCAAAGTGAAATCTAACACTTTCCAAAAAAAAATGTTCTAGGACCCGTAGTGGGTGCACTGGTAATCCAGCTCCTGGGAGGAGAGCAAAAGAAAGCCCTGCTGCTTAGCGTTCACAGGCCAGTGAGTCCAGACTCTGCTTCACAATCAGTTTCAAAGTCTCAGCGAACTAAGAACTGGCTCACAAAAGTTGTGAAAGAGTGACAGCTGGCACCAGCACATTGCTAGGGTGGGGGCCGTGTGACTGTGTAGCCCGGGTAGCTGCGTGGTCCAGGCATGTCCTGCTGCGGGGAGGGGCATGGAGCTAGCTTGCCGATTTCCCTTTCTTGATACAGAAACATGTAGCCACCGTCATGGTCGCTTCCTGAGATTTAGGAAGCTCACTCTTTTCAGACAAGTTTCTATAAACACCAATTTGGTGGATGTTGGGGTCATCAAGGTGGGGGAAGCACTATGACAAGTGTCTGAGGTTCTGGGTTAAACTGAATTGCTCTCACTCCTCACTTAGTGGTCTTCCAAGATTTAACTGTGCTAACATGTACTATAATCATCCGTGAGCATTGTCAGGGCACTGTGGGCTCCAGGACTCCCCCGGGATACCCAAATCTACTAGTGCTCAAGTTCCTTACACAAAACGGTGTAGTGTTTGTTTAGAGCCTACACATAGCCTCCCGAATACTTCACACTGTCTCTGGATGACTAATGACTAACCTATCTCTGGATTACCAACACCTGATACGATGTTAAACGCTAGGTAAATAGCTGTCATACCGCATTGTTTAAGGAATAATGACAAGGGGGAAGGTCTGTGTGTGTTCAGTACAGATACAATTTATATATTCTTCCATCTGTAATTGGTTGAATCCAAGGATTAGTAACTCACTGAAACAGAGCACCAGTTGTATAAAATGTGCATTTATTTCTCAACTATGCAATCTTTTGTTCATGAGCGCCTGATGATGTAGTTTGGGGAAACCCACATGAGCCTGGAATACTCTTGAATCTGTGCCTAGAAAGCTTGCACATGGCTTTTGCAGAGAAAGAGTGGACAAAGGCCTCCACCCCAAAGACAGTGAGAATGCAGAATTAAAAAAGCTAAGTTAGGATCTGGTTTGGGCTGCAGTTGGTTATCTAGTTGCTAACCTCTGGCACACCCTGAATATTTTGCTTTTATCCATAATATGCAAACCACGCTGCCTCTTTCATGTGGTCCCAGCCATGCTCCGATGAAACTGCCCACTGAGGATACTCTGGAAGGTGTGGAGAAAATCCTGGGCCCTAGGGCTGTGTCTTCCCTGCCAGCCATATGGATGGACAAAGGGTGTCAGTATAACTAGTAGGGACTCCCACACCAAAGTGGGGATGGGGAGGGAGCACGGCGCTGGCAACCCGTCCTCGGCCCGTGACCAGGACCTTTCCCAGGCAGCTCCGGGAAGGGAAACAGCCCTCCTGTCAGTACACTAGTTGGGACTGATGGCCTCATTCAGGGGAGACTCCAGCAGCAGCGTCTTTGGTCTCCTGTTAGCCTCTCAGCGCCCCTATCCCCACCCCTTGCCCCTGCCTCTGCTGGGGAGGGGCTTTGAAACCATGTAAAGAACAGAGGTGGGGAAGGTGACACTATGGGGCAGGGAGGGGAGTGGACAGCACACAAGGCATCACCCACCCTGGCTAGAGCACTGTGGTCTTCTGGGTGGATCCCACAGGTGTGGAAGGCTCGAGGGAGGGCTGTTGCTCGGAGGTCACATCCCCAGCCTTACCTGCATACACAAGGCTTCTGGCAAGAGTCCCTTCAGTCATCCTGAGGCCAGAGTGCCAGAGCAGCTGTACATGGATGGCTCTAGGTGAAGGGACCTCAGACTCTAGTGCTGCCTCTCTTCAGATCCCACAGCCCCCACCCCCACCCGCCCTCCACTCCCTCCAGTACCCACTCAGGACACCTCCCTCACACCTGCTCTGTATGCAAACACAGGCTTCACCCCAGCAGCCCAGCTGAAAGACCAAGCAGGTGGCAGGTGACAGGTGGCAGCTGTTGAGCAAGACTGCTGAGCTGCTGAGCTCAACCAGGGCCACCTGCCTGGGTGCAGCCCTAGCCTTCCCGCTCCAGGGGGAGGATGCTTGGTTGCCAGTCATGCTTTCACCCACTCACTCTGTCAGCGTGCTCAGTAGGAAGCAGCAGCTCTTCTTACTATGTCCACTTGGCCCCGCCTACCTGCCCCCCAAGTTCTGCCAACTACAAAAATGGTGTGAGCCACTGGATTCAGATCTCAGGTCCTCGGCTTCAGCCAAAGAAAGACAGGGCTTGAGTCAAACTTTGGGAAATTTCCTCTGCACTGATGCTCACTGAAGCCAAGAGGGTCTGTCTTAGTTACTGGATATAATATATAACAACCACAACTTTTGTTGTTTTTTTTTTTTTGACACAGGGTCTCACCATGTAGTTCAGGCTGGCCTCAAATTCTCTATGTATCCCAAGCTATCCTAGCATTCCCCATAACCCTTCCATTTCAACCTCCCAAACGCTGGGGTTACAGGCATAGACCACCACAACAAGGTCTCACACAGGAGAGTGCCAGGCCGGTGAACCTGGCAGAATGCAGATTCCTGGACACCCTGCCTTCCCCGCAGAGCACACACTTCAGTCTATCTGGAGAGAACATGGTGTTGTGTTGGGCAAGCAGCCTGGAGGTGCAACGGCTGGGAGGCAGGCTGCAGGGCCATGCCAGATGCCTCTGTGGTTAGCAGTACCATCTGTCTGTGGAGCCAGTGTCAAAGGAAAAGCTCCTTAGAAGCTTCCTCTGCTCGCCATCACGTTGGGACTATCATGACCCACTTGATAACTAGGAGAAGCTAGTGGTCTACAGAGGCGGGGCTCCCAATCACCCCAGCTGGCCCACGCAGTGTGGGAGTCACACTGAACCTCTCCCATCAGCTCACTATGGAAGGGGCTACCATGCAACCCTCCCATAAGAAAAAAAAAAAAAACCCATCCTACTCTCAAGGCTCTATCTCCATCCACCCTCGGTGGGCAGGGAGTTCCAACACCCTTCTGCAGGGAAGGGTTAATCATTAAAGTACCTGGTCAGCACTTTGAATGGCATAAAACCACACTCAACAAATCATCACTACCCAGGCATCCTCAGAAGTAAAGCCTGCAGCAACATCACTGCAGACATAGAATGACAATGGCCCTGCCATTCCCACAGGCCACAGTGACAAGCCTGGTAGAACCCAAGCTGGCCCTGATATTAAGTCAGGTCTGATTCCGTGGTAGACTAGGCCATGGCCATGGGAGCCCCTCAGTAAGAAAAATGTTTGGAAAGTCTATGTAGACTGAAAGGAAAGCAGGTGTGAAGGTCTTAGGAAATCAGGAGCAATCTGGAGCCTCCTCCCACCCCCCAAACAGACCTGCAAGGTCTGACTAGTAAAGAACAGGACTCTAGACCTGAGGGAGACATCAATAAAAGAAGGAGTTAGGGAGCTGCCAAGCAGTCGGGGCCAGGCATTGATGGTATGTTTCATTTATTCAATTCAATCAATATACTTGAGCAGTGTGGCCCTCAGGTTCCAGCTCCAGTCTTATGAATGGTGTGACACTGGGCTGGTTGCTCAACCTCTCTGTGTCTCCACAGACTTGAAGTGATGATTCTGAGTGTCTCTGGCCCACACTGTAGGAGTGCAGTGTAGCTGAATTTGAGACCCTGTGTCAAAAAACAAAAGTTTGTGGTTGTTACGTATTATATGCAGTGATAGGGACAGTAGCTAAGACAGACCCACTTGGCTTCAGTGAGCATCAGTGCAGAGGAAATTTCCCAAAGTTTGCCAGAAGCAGGCCCAGAGCGCACAGTCAGCTCTGCAAGTTGCCGATGCATTACCGTCATTGTTCTAAGTCCAGTAGCTCCAGAGCTCGGGCATCCCAGTGCGAGCCAGGAGCTGCTCAGGAGCACAGGGCTCCAGGGCATGCGGGGGCCCCGGGAAGAGCTGGAGGCAGGCGCTTCTTAAACCTGTGGGTTTCCATGGGCTCAGGGGGAGGACTCTGCACCGGTCCCCAGATCCAGCCAGACAGGACGGACGGAGACTGAGCTATTCCACATCCTTCTCGGCCCTTTTTAGAGCTTTCCCACTGAGCGCAGGAGGTGTCCACCAGAGCAGGGGGGACAGGAAGCATCTTCTCCCACAGTGCTGTGCCCTCAGCATTTCCTTAAAGATACTTTTCAGTTTGGATTCAATCGAAATAATAATCTGCATGCTGAAGCCTAATTAAGATATCAATTAATTTGCACCATTCATTTCAGAAGCAGCACTTATTGGTTCCCCTTCTATTTGTCTCTGAAATTAGTGCTCAGGGCCTTTCATACAGATATTTTCATTAGACTTTTTATTGTTAATGGGAATATTGAACACAGCAAGGTGGTGCATTAGTACTTTCCGCAAAGAATGTCATGACTGGTGACAAAGGATGTGAAGAACAATTAAGAAGAGAAGAGTACCTTTTTTCTTCCAAAAAAGAAAATCTTCCTAGTAACCGTCAATGATTCTAAAATTTGCCCCTGAATATCTTTTTTGTTTTAAGAAAGAAAAGGAACCAGCAAGTTCATGTTTCCCTTCCATTCAGTGCCCTCAACCTTTGGCAGCTATAAATGCAACTGTTTCTGGGTTGAACTAAAAGGACCTCTAAGGGGGTCATTATTCTGTCTGTTTTTCTATTCTGTGAATTTTTCTATAATTGGAGTTTTTTTTTTAATTTTTTAAAAGACGTCTAAGTATATTCGGTGAACAAGATAAATGGGAAACCCACCACACAGGCCAAGCCTCGTAGCCCCTTGCTCTCTAGGTCTACGGTCAAGCATGCTGGGGTACTTGTGTTTCACTGCCTGGCCCACTGCTGAGTGAGTCCAGGAAGGATGCTTGATGTTCCAGAGTCTGTGGCTTCTCACCTGTAATACTGACACAACCCCTCCCTCCTCAGGGCAGAGGCAAGGAAAAGGAAATTCCATATGCAAAGACCAGCTTTCCTAGAGAGAGGTGCTAGGAGAGCAGTGCGTGTCTTCCCTCATTCCTAATCAATGGAACAGCAGCTCCTGCAGAAATGTAAATGTGCACATACAAATAATGATTCAATGTGATTTTTCCCTATATCCACAGCTCTGCCAGGGACACTCAGCAGGGTAAATGATCTTTCCCAGGGCCACCAGCTGAGAGGAAGAGGGAAGCCAAGGACACAGGGTGGATACTCATTTCTTTATTGAGACTGTGTTTTCAGCTTTGCTGCACATTTGTGCTACAATTCACACAGGCTTTGCCCTGCACACGAAGGCTCCACTTTAAGTACCAAACATGCCAGATGTGGCAGTCCATGCCTTGAGAGGTTGAGGCAGGAGAGTCAGGCAAGCCCAGGTCAAGGCCATCTTGGATGTATAGTGAGTTCAAGGGCAGCTTGAACAATGTAGCAAGACTCTATGGAAGAAGGAAAGAAACAGAGAGAGAGAGAGAGAGAGAGAGAGAGAGAGAGAGAAGAAAAAAGAAAAGAAAAGGAGAGAGAGAAAACAAAGAAAGAAATAGCTGCACATGGTGGTATACCCCTGTAAATCCCAGACTCTGGGAGGCTGAGACAGGAGAATAACAAGTTGGAGCCCAGCCTAGGCAATTTAGCAACTTACTTGGACTCTGTGTCAAAAAAAGAAAGAAAAAGGTCTAGGGATGCAGTTTAGTGCAAAGATCCTAGACTCAGTTCCCAGTGCCACCCGCAAAATAGTAATAAACAACCACAACTCGCAGTTCATGCTCCCCAAGAACATAGACGTTCTAATTGTGGTCATAAAGAGCATTGTTTGTGGGGGACACTGGAGCCAGCTCTGGTTGGGAACCAGACTGCATGTGGCCGTATCGGTAGTGGGCACAGTGGTGGAGAGTTTGGCCTTTTGAGCGAGATGAACCAGGGACAGTTCTGGGCTCTGTCTCCTCCAGGTGAGACTCTCTGGGCCTTGGTTTCTTCATCTTAAGTATGGGCAGGGTGATAGCATCTGAATTCCCAGTGTTCCTTCAGAGGACGCAAAGCTCTTGGCAGCACAGCCGGGCCGTGGTAAGGGGCGCTCTGTCCCACCGCCTCCGGCCCTGAGGCCGGCCCGCAGCAGCAGCTCAGTCTCCACAGGTCTCTTAGGCTGTTGGACTCAGGTCTCATGGAGTAAAAATTCAACATGGCTCACCTCTTCGCCTTTCAAGTTCAAGCAGATCAGTCCCAGCTGGGCAGATCTGCCATGACCCAGGCTGACCTTGCTGGACAGAGGAGTGGGCCGGGACTGCCGTGCAGCTTCCAGGATGGCCCTGCAACCTTAGGGACCAGAGCGCTCCCACCTGAGCCAGCCCAAGCCAGAGCCAGGGCGCAGGCCAGGCTGCAGCAATGGCCAGGTCCCTGTGTGCCTCTGAAGGGCCAGGCTGAGGTTCTGCTTTTCC